>PUDQ02000035.1:0-69288 GCA_002964805.2 Trametes villosa | reverse complement strand
GAGGTGTATTTGATGCCGGGCGAGGATGCAGTCCTTGCAGTATAGGACTTCGCGCGTGTGGCAGTCCCGACAGCGTATGTTCGCGCCCGGCGTTTCGCATTCCTGGCAAGGCACGGCGCCGTCTTCGACGGGATCCTCACACCCCTCGAAACGGAGCATCTCGTCGAGGAAATCGCTCCTGAAAGGGAGCCACTCTCGGACCTTGCTCTAACAAAACAGCATCAGCCGTACATCGCAGTGAACAGACTCAATACCATACGGCAGCTTTGAGATCTGAGCGCACGCGCCGCTTCCTTTTCTTCATTGAAGATATCGCCGGATTCGCAGGATGTGAGTGGGAGTCCTCAACCGGGAAGTCATCGAGGACGGCGTCCGCCGAATGGGTCGCCGAGGGGTCGTCGCACGGTGCGTCGAGGTTTTTCGCAAATATTCCCTCTCCGGGGTAAGGCGTCACCTGGCGCCGACTAGCACGGTGACTTAGTCGGCCGCTTGTGGATGTGTGGTAGGTGAAGTTATGTACGTTGACTTCGCCCGAGCCGGCACTGGCAGAACTGGTAGACGCGGCCGAGGCTGGCGGCGCGGTGCTAATCGTCATGATGTGGGTCTTCTTGGAGCTCTTACGGGGTTTTGACGGGCGCGGAGACCCAGAACGTTTGTTTCCTGGTGGCATTTTGCTGGACTAGTACCAGGGAGAGAGGACGAACGAGCGGCGGCCTGGTGGACTGCTCGAGCGAGCGGCCACACTGTAAGCGCCAGTGCACTGCAGCTCGCGGATCGTGCACTGGCACTGGTGTTCGCCGCCCATACAGATCTATCACACTCCTGGCGATACCGTGCCCCCGAAAAAATAGATACATATTCAGAGATACTCAGATACAGTAAATAGAGCCCTCAAGGTGAGTTCCCGGATGCACAAGTGCAACAGCCTTGTTCGCGCGAGCTCAGTAGAAGCGGGTGCGCCCCTGCCGCCGCGCCGGTCATCCCAACGCCACATCCGAACCGAACGCTACTACTCACGCTTTCGAAACTCCGAGTATCCCAGTCTGATTCGGCACACGCACAGCATAGAGCTACGTACATACATACAGTGCACACCAGTATTCCGTTTTCAGAATGTGCAGCCCCTAGAGTCGGCACGAGCGGTGGTTAGTACTAGTAGGGTATCGCATCTCGACCCAGACGCCACCGGTAGGTCAGTTTGCGAGCACTTCGTATATGTGGCATTCCTTCTGGCGCGCGACAGACAGTACCATACGATCATCTGCGAGATATCATTCAATTTTGAAACGGCGTGATAGGGAAGCACTAGATAAGTTGCTATAGGTGACTGTATTGCTTGTAGCGGACGGCGAACCGGTAGTCTGCACGGCACACCGGACGACGAACGACTGAGAGGGGCAGCACATGTATTCGTGGGGAAACTACCTAATGAGCAGCCGGACGCGCCCCTCACGCTTGGCGTCGTAATAATCCTTCTCAGCGTCCTCGTGACGCGGGTACGACTGGTACCGTCTCCCCTCCACATCGATGTAGTCCTCCATGGCTAGCCAGGACTTCCATATCCCGACGCGTAGCCCCGCGGTGATCACGTACCACTTCTGCGTGTGTCTCGGGTCACGCGGGGCTATGTGCTCGACTAAAGAAGAGTGTTAGTGCAGGTGAGAAACAGCAGTCGAAATACTTACGGGCAGCATTCCAGGGAATGACCTTGCCGCCTCCGCGCATCGTAAAGGACGGCGCGGGCGAGGCCTCTTGGCCTCCGAAAGCTTCGCCAGCGGAGACGGACTCCGATACCGAGGACGCCGAAGGAGTCGCGGGAGTCTGCGCGCGGTAGCCGCGTCCGCTCTTACGCGGAGACGACGGCGGGTTCTCGTTGATGGAGATCTTCGCGCGAGTGGCGTGCACGACGACGTTAATCGCCGGGGGCGCGGAAGCGGTCTCAGCGCGAGGCGGGCGTCGCGCAGGGGCGCGCTGTGGGGAGACCGGGAGGGCGGCGACGTCCGGGAGAGGGGTGGCCAGGGGATAGGGGGAGTCGGGCTCGACCTGGCCGTCGCCGAGAAGGAGTGATGGCGTCGGAGGGGAGATCGTGAGCTGCGACAGGTCGGGGAGAGGCTCCGCGCCGTCTCCGCGCTCTGAGGGAGCCTCCGGACGTCTCATACTAGCTAGTAACTCAATAAACACATTAGTCAACGGAGAGCGGCTGCAAGGGAACACACTTACTGTGGAATCGCGCGGGCGCAATGAAATAGAGAGCCTTCAGCGCGGCAGGAGTGGGAGAGGCTGCTGGAGGGCGTAGATCACCCGATCAGGTATATATATGTGCCGCCAGGGAACGAGACCTTGCGATACCTGTGATGAGGAACCAATCAGACGGGCTCTCGTATCGGATGATCGAGCCTACCAGTTCGTAGGGGCCCGTGCGCACCTTATTATAATACCGCTGGCCCTCAGGCGTGTGCCCTTCGCCTCGCTGTAACCCCAAATCTCGTGTACCATGGGCCGACGTCCGTGGGCCCCGCCAGCCCAGCTCGCCTGGCTCGAGGCGCGCGTACCGGGCTTCCACGCTGCGCAGGCCAAAAACGATACAAGGGGCTTCATCAAACGGGAACGGCAGGCCTATTTCGACGAGTTCTGGAAGGACCCGACGACGGGGAAGGAGCGCGAATCTATGCTCAACGAAGACGGGAACTTGGTGTCAAAGGCGAAACGCATGAAGGTGAGTTAGCGGCGGTATGCCCTCGTATCACCGGTACTCACTTGTGGCATGTACAAAGCAATTCCCGGTTTGGTTCTGGAACCGATGCGACAGGAAGGCGTCCAAGAAGGGCGGCACGGGCGGACTTGATCTGATCCCCAAGAGGACGGGCCGCCGCCACGCGTACCAGGCGTACATGCACCTTCACAAGAAGAGGATTATGCCCGAGATCCGGAAGGACTGCGAGGACTATCTAACGCAGTTCGTCGAGGATCACGCGGACGAAGGCGACGACGCGCCCGCGCCCGACGCGTGGTGGAAGTTCGCCTGCGCGCGCGCGGCGGAGCGGCTGAAGGAGGAGTCGGACGAAGTGAAGCTGGAGGTCGAGGAGTTCCGTAACAAGGCACCCGAGGCGACCGGACTTGACGACTTCATCGAGGACGATGATGACGGCGACGGCGAGGGGGCTCCGAAGGTCGAGCTGGCCAAACGAGCCCAAAGCATCAAAGAGTGCGTACCTTTCTTTTCCTGATAGGGTATGGGTTGGATGCTAACGACAAGCTTCCTATAGCGCCATAGGAGTGCTGCCGAAGTCTCTTCAGGCCGTCCTAGAGCGCGTGGAGGAGCAGACCGGGTGGAAGGGCACAGTCCTCGTCGGTGGGCCCCGCCCTGATACAGGAGAGTTCTCCGCCATCTTGTAAGTACTTCAGTTACTGTTACACCTATGTTTAAGCCGATGTACCGATGGTTGTGTTGGTGCAGCGTTCATCAAGGGGAGACCATGAATCTTGGAAACACGCTCCCGGATGCGACCTCGAAGTGGGAAGAGCTGGTGGAAGCGTTCAACAAGTTCATTGTCAGCTGCTATCGTGAGTGCTGTCGTATGCTATGTGTTCTATTTGTTCTGACCGTCTGTTCGTCAGCTTCGGACATCGGTCAACGCCTGAAGACTGCGTACCTAGCCGCGGGAGACGATGAGGCGGTGCCGTCGCGTAGCACCTCCCCTGATGGCTCCTCGACCCCTTCCTCTCCCTCTACCGCCTCTTCCGCCCTTCCCGGTGCTCAAGCCGCTTCCGATGCGCCAGACGGTAGGTGTTGTTGCCAGCAAATTGGAGAAGGATGTCGCTGACAGCTCGGGTTGTTCGCAGGAAACACGGAGTCCAATGGGGCGAAGAAGACCAAGGGCAGGAAGAAACGTGAGAAGAAGCGGGCCACCAGTTACGACGACCTGCGTGAGGCCACCATGGCGAACAACAGAGAGCTTTTCGAATCGCTGGGACTGGGCGACGCGGCCGCAGCGATCCAACCGGAGAAGCCGAGGAAGAAGCGGGAGAAGCGCGTGGCTTCCGACAGCGCTCCCACCACGCGAGCCACCAGGAGCAGGCTTGCCGCCGCCGCCGCCGCATCGACCGCTCCCACTACCTCGCTCGCTCCTTCCACCGACCATCCGTCCCCGGGCTCGACACTCGCACCCGCAGCTGGACAGAAGCCACCGCCTAGCTCGTCATCGGACGCGTGAGTAGCGGCTTCACCCGTCGTCGCATCTAGTGCGCCTGCGACTACTTCCACGTCAACGACCGCGCCCGCCTTGTCCACGCCCGCCTTGTCCATGCCCGCCTTGTCCACGCCCGCCTTGTCCACGCCTGCCTCGTCCACGCCCGCCTCGTCCACGCCCGCCTCGTCCACGCCCGCCTCGTCCACGCCCGTGTCGTCCACAGTGACCGCGACGACTGCACCCGTGGAGACGACCACGCCCGCGGCGACGACCACGCCCTCGGCGGCTGCGTCCACGGCGGCAGCCACACCTGGGATCGTGCTGACGACTCTCACGTCGCCCCCGCCCCCGCCCACGTCAAACTCGCTTGCGTCATCGCCCCCTCCTGCGGAACTCATTGGTGCGCCTCCAGGAGCAAGTAGGACTACCGGCACCAGCGACACCTCCATCGTCGACTCATCCACGGCCGGTTCAAGCCCTGACGACGTCGGTTCACGCGCCTCCCTATCGCCGCTGTCCGGCCCCGAGACGTCGGCCAAGCAGGCTACGTCGACATCGCCTACGTCGTCGCCGTCAACACAGGTTGTCTTGACAACATCCTCCGGTCCACCGGCATCCCTTCCAGCCACGACGACATCTCCCACCGCCTCCCCCTCTCACACGCTCAGTCCGGGGCCGGGCCAGACTGCGGCCTGCGGCGACCTGCCCGAATGGGTGACGGATGCCATGACGTACTTCGCGCTGGTTGAGGGAGGCGATCGGTGGAAGGGCTTAATCGCTGATTGGCTCGAGTTCGAGAGGATCTCTGCGAGCCTCACAGGCGGGCAGGTGAGTGTTCATCAATCGGCATGCTATGACATAACTGATATCCCTACAGGAGAACAAACGGTTGGCGATTGAGCACCGCCCTGAAGAGGTCAAAGTATGGATGAAGAATCATCGCTCATACGAGAAGCTGCCAAAGATCAAGTCACCGGCACAGTTCGCGGTCGCTTGGAAGCGATGGTGGGGCTCCTTGCAGCCCACGGTACGCGTCGCCGACGACCCCGTATCCTGGCCTCTCCCCCGCGTCGAGCCGATCGACCCCGCTGACTGGGGAACCGTTGCACGGGGTGGGTGCAACGGTTTCTTCCTCGTTGTTCTCACTCTCGCATGGTGGCTTTGGGCTTCGCACGCTAAGAGTGCCGAGGACATGGCGGATGCGCTCGAGGCCGTTGATGATGTGGCCTGGGTATGTCGGGCGGCTATAGTGTACATGCGCACGTGTGTTGAAAGTGAGCCCGATGGAGAAGAACGCCCCACCAAGCGGATGCGCCTCTCGTAGATTTGTCTTGTTTACAATGTCCCGTTAATCGAATGAGCACAAGTTTGCGCTGCGTTGTGTGTTACATTTGTTACAATCTTACATTAGGACTTGTGATGCTCGAGCTCGACGCCTGCATGACCGCCTATCAGGACTTCGGCTTCGCTCGGCGGATGAAGCAGTGCTGATGCAGAAGCAGCTGTGCACGCCATCACCAGCTTTCCGTCAAGACGGCTAGAATAAGCCTGGCGTTGAGTAGTCCTTCCATATAGGGAAACTTTGGCCCCAATCAAATACATGGCTGTACAAAAGGGCTACAAGCTCCCCTGATCAAATATGTGATTGTACAAACCAGCCAAATATGCGCCCTGATCAAATACGTGATTGTACAAACCAGCCAAATATGTGCCCTGATCAAATACGTGATTGTACAAACGTGCTACGGGCTGCCCTGAGCAAATACGTGATTATACAAACCAGCCAAATATGCGCCCTGATCAAATACGTGATTGTACAAATGTGCTAGAAGCTTGATCAAATACGTGATTGTACAAATGTGCTAGAAGCTCCCCTGGTCAAATACGTGATTGTACAAATGTGCTAGAAGCTCCCCCGGTCAAATACGTGATTGTACAAACCTGCCAAATATGCGCCCTGATCAAATACGTGATTGTACAAATGTGCTAGAAGCTCCCCTGGTCAAATACGTGATTGTACAAATGTGCTAGAAGCTCCCCCGGTCAAATACGTGATTGTACAAACCTGCCAAATATGCGCCCTGATCAAATACGTGATTGTACAACCCAGCTTAAGAGGCCCCCACCCATTTATAATGATTAACAGAGCTGGTCTGGTTCCCTATACAATGATTTAATATAATGGTGGTGCAGGGAATAAAGAAATATAATGAGTGACCACAGAATACACATTGTTCCTACCAGGTAGGTGGGGAATTATAAAATAATGGGGGCAACCACAAGTGGAAGGGTCTGGGAGAGCATAGCGATGGCCCCGGCGAGCATGGTGTTGGTGTCCTGCGGAGCGGGTTGGAACGGTTGAGGTTGGAAAGGGTTATTGGGGGAGCGGCCTGGCCCGGGAGGAGGTCCGCCACCAGGTCCGCCACCCGGCGGGGTAGACGGATCGGACGACGGAGGCGGAGGCGGCGGAGGTGCACCACCGCGGGGAGTGCGGGGAGCCGCATTCTCAGTCGGAGGTTGCGCCGCCGGCTCAACGCCTTGTGGTTCGGGGGCCAGGGCTTGCTCCATGAACGGCGGAGCTGTCTGGATGACTTGGGCCGGTCTTGTATTGTCGACGGGGCGGAAGGGGTTGGTCGGAGACCCGTTGGAGAACAGCCCCGGCAACTGAGTTTGGGAGAACTGGGGGTCCAAAACAAAGTCGCCCTGCAGCGGGGTAGTGGGGTTCCGAATCGGAACGCGGATGCGTCGATTCGAGAAACCCCGAAAGGTATCGTCCGGGTTGGCGTCCATGACGAAGACTCGAGGTGAGTTCGTATATACTGTTACGACCGTGCGGATCGGGGGACCGAGTCGGGGTCGGACTTCGGGGTCGGACCTCGGAGGTCGGAGGTCGGGGATCGGAGGTCGGAGTCGGGGATCGGGTCGGACCTGGACTCGGGACGAACGCACAAGGTAAGGACTTTGGCGAGGCTATTAGCAACGCCTCGAGTCTAAGTCGGGTCCTTGACTTCGGACAAGGGTACGGGCGGAGGTCGGA
The DNA here is from genome assembly GCA_002964805.2 of Trametes villosa. NCBI lineage: Eukaryota > Fungi > Basidiomycota > Agaricomycetes > Polyporales > Polyporaceae > Trametes > Trametes villosa. The sequence continues at coordinate 62,061 of PUDQ02000035.1, read as the reverse complement.
GGTCGGGGGTCGGACGAGCGGACGAGCGGAGGAGATCGGACGAGAGGGAGGAAGGGCAGAGGAAGTAGATTGAGTGCGGATAAGACGCTTTACAACGAGATATACAAACTGAGGAATAGTCTACATCCAGGCGAGTATTTATAGAAGTAATCTAATTGTTCTGGCAAAACAATAAGGAGCGACGTAAAAGGAAGGAAGTCCGAAAGGGGGAAGTCCGAATACAATAAGCTATTGTCTTCGTCCTTCCGAGTCAATACCGTAGATAAGGAGCGGAGTAAGTATTGGACATGAGCGGACATGAGCGGATATGGCGGACATGGCGGACATGGTAAGTATGTAGCGGACTAGAGCGGACGTACGGCGGACATGGGCGGACACGAGCGGACCTGGGCGGACATGAGGTCCGAACCTTCGGAGGTGGCGCACGGGATGTAACACCTGCAAGGGCCAGTCAGCTTCGGCTACGTGTTGACCTCGTAAGTGGTCCTCGATGATGAGTATCCAGGCACTAACGTCCTCTGTTTCCTTGCCGTGGAAGTGCGGCGGCTCGACCTTGATGTTGCCTGGTCGAGGTGCCGCAGGGGTCGTGTGTGTAGGCGCGGGTTGTTGAACGACGAAGTTCGCAGAGGCGAATGCCTGTTTGAGTGAGGTGCGTAGCTGATCGGCAGTGAGTCCTGCGGGTTGCGGGGCCGGCTGCGCCTGTGTTGCAAGGCGCTGGTCGACATTGCGAAGGATAGCCTCGAGCGTGTTGTACGCGTCGGGCGGGAGGTGCGCGGCCAAGGCCGCGAGAGGATTGGCGTCTGTATCCATGAAGGGTGTCGGTGCGCTTAGGTACGGTTAATGATAGCGCTATGAACGGCGTACCACGGAGCGCGAGGGGTCGGCGACGTCAAACTTGAGAGTTGGATGTCGAGAGCGGTAAGGATGTCAAGCAGTGTTCGGCGAGAGTCCTGTCTCGAGTCGAGTATGAGGTTAGACTAGCAAAACCCCACACTTGATCAAGTGTGGTGTTGTGGAGGTGTAGCGAGGCTGACGGTTGTAGGACTACGACGCGCTCGCCAAGTCGAGAGCGCTCTCAAAATGGCAAGAACGTGATCACGAGGGCTTGAGAAGCGCGTCATACACGCGATGCGTCGATGGATCGGTGGCGCGGATACCGGGCACGACGTGCATTGTGCTACGAATGCCTCTATCTTGACAGCTCCAGACATACACGCAAACTCGGTTATCTTCTCGACTCGTTCTCTTACTTTCTATCTCTCGTCATCTGTCTCTCAGACTCCACGGACTGAAATGTCTCGTATTCCACCATAGCTCCCATCCCTACAGCATACCGGCGGCGCTCGCAAGCAAGGCATGAAGATCTCGGAGACGGTAGGCTGCAGACGTCGTCGACGCGATCTCCCGCTGTCGGGGCGGGACGACGAGCGCACGCAAATAGGAGACGCGTCGTCGGGATCGACGTCGCGCCGAGCAATTCCTCCGAGATTGACGTGTCGCGCGCGCGGTGGCGTCCCGGGTACGTTTCTCTTTCTATCAGGTCTACTTTTGGCTGTGAATCGGACATACGAACGTGACTGTACGTTAGCGAGAAGCGCATAGGGCCCAGGCCAGGAGAACGGTCGTGGAGCCGCGCGTTCTGTACTTGTAGGCGAGGTCCCGTCTTCAAATGGATCCAGGTTTTTCCCCCTCCCTCGATTCACATTCGCGTGCGTCGACGGTCTTCGCCTCTCTCGTCTCGCGTCTCGATACGTCTCGCATCCGTCGCTCGCCGCGCGCTCGCATCGCGAAACGAATTATATTCGTGAGTATCCACCCTCATCTCTTCGCTAACACGAGTCTAGTACAGCGCTCGCTTCATGTGAGCTACCTACGGCCGAGGCGACCTGTACAGAACCCCTCCGACTTACGACTACATTCCGCCCTACCACAACGTCGCTCCGTCCTTTCGGAGTTCGAACCGGCGGACGTGAGGAGGGAGCGGAGATCTGGTGTATTCGGTCGTCTCGAGGCTCGTTAAATACACAGAGAATCGAGTGTCTCAGTCCTCGGGAGTCACGATAAGTAAACAAGACGTTCGGGGCCGCGATGAGTGCCAAGAGGTGTTTCGGGGGTTCTGAGTAGTCGTACAGGAGCTCGACGAGCGTATCTATGAGTCGGGGAGGGCCACAGGAGGAGTTCGAGGCGAGTCGTCGGGGAGCGGGCGGCCGCGTACCGTAACGGGAAGGAGGAACAAACAAGGACAAAGCGCGCGGTGGCGAGCGTACCAACAAAAGGCGGCTTCCACGTGCGTCCCGATCGACTGGTTTCGAGTCTACTCAAACTTTAAAGTAGAATCAGAACTGGCGTGCTTCGCCCGAAATGAAGCACCATGCGGATTCCTCATGTGGTGTTCGTTAAATACCAGTGAACGTAGATAGCTTGGTATCCCCCACGTCCCCGGTTTGAGCCTCACCACCGCGATGAATCCGCTCTCAAAGCCCATTTACAGACGCTCTGACCTCGCCCAGCGTCGCGACGTGACGGCGATAGAGGAGCATTCCAGACTGGCTCGGGTGCATTCAACCAATCTCCAAGTACCTCCTATCGATGGCGCCGCTACCCAAGATCCTCGAGCCGGTGTCGTCAATTCCCAGGGAGCATCAACCAAAAGACTACCGGAATCTATGTACGAAGAAGAGGACAACATCAAGAGATGCCTGGGCAGTGCGTCCGAAGTCGTAAGCCGTGCTCAGAAAAGCTACGGTACATCCCAGGGCTCGACTGCCGTCAAAGTGCTTAATACGTCGGGTGAGCAAGTCCTCCCTCTCAGATACGACAGCATGATGTCTGAACGATGGCTTATCAATCCAACGCGATGCCATTCCCAGGGGACGTAGTCGAAAGACTCCAAGGGGCGGCGAAGGTGAGCATTCATCGTTCATCTGTGTCTTTCTCGTATGTCAAGCGGGTATGCATGCAAGAGCGACACCACGAAGATCATATGCGATGGCGTGAATACCCTAGCACACAGCCTCCCTACCCTTGCAAGAACTTTGGCAGAGATAGCGAAGGTGCATCCGTTCATCGAAAGTGAGCACCCTCAATGTTATCGACCATTGCTTTGCTGTTGACCGCTGCTCAGTTGCTGTCAAGGCCTTCCAAATCGTCGTTGAACTGAATTTGAAGCGCCGGAACAACGACAAGAAAATCGAGGAGCTATTGTTCCAAATGGGGGACATGATGGAGGCTCTACTGCAGTACGTCGGCATGTGTCATCCAGATCGTTTCAGCCTGCTATATTCTCTCAGGCTACGTACCATCAAGGACAGTGAAAGCGTAGACCTCGAAGGCATGACCATCAAGGCGCGGATGCAGAACCTCATCAAGCGCACGGCGGACGACATCACCTCTTGCGGCAATGTGTGCGACGCATACGCGAAGAAACACATCTTAGCCAAGGTCTTCCAGAGCTCACAGTTGGAAGACAGGCTCAAACACTTCCTCGACCTCTTTGCCAACCGCCGGAACGAGTTCGTCTTCGCGCTCTCCATCCATACTGGCGCAGCCGTCGACCGTGCGAACCTGAACCTCGAGTCCCTCACATTAAAGATCGACGTTCTAGTCGATTTGCTCATGAACGCGACAACCCCGGAGTCCAGGGACCTCACGAACCTGGCTGAGAAGCAGGGCGGGCCGGACGCGGTGCGGGGCAATCCCAAGGTGCTCAACCAGCTGCTGCAGCACAAGTTGCTCAGCTCCGCCCCAGCACCGAAGCACGCCGCACAGAGTGGCGGCCCAGAACACGATGACTACAAGGAGGAATTCGATGTCAATGCGCTCAAGCAGCAGCTGGCGGATAGTGTCGAGAGTGCTATCCAGAGAAACAGGGTGGTGTTCATGTCCGAGATCGAGTTGAAGCAGAGTTGGCATTACCGAATCGCCGATCCGGTGCGCCAAGCCGGTCTCAACTCTGCACACTGCCTTGCTAACACCTGAAACAGGATATTAACAAGATATGGAAGGAGATGGTCAGTGTTCATGCACCTACCGCGAGACAGTCGGTCTGAATACTGCAGCAAGAAATGGCCAAGATACGGAGGAGTCGAAGCGCGGCAGTTTGTTCTCGCCCTGCGGGACTACTATAGTCAACAGAGTGAAGCTAGGCCGGAAGTGCTACAAGGAGAGGCCAATGTCGTTGCGATCGGTGCCGATGACCGTTGGGCTCTGCAGTGGATCGACGTCAACAGACTGCAATCGATTGCTGAGGCGTTCGATGTCGATGCGTCCGGTTTCATCACCATCGCGGAGGTCAACCAGTTTACCGCGGCGCGTCCGCAGGGGTGGAGGTGAGTAGCGAGGCAACCTAGTGAGGTCTCTTAGCCGAATTTGAACTGTCCAAATACCAGCTTGCCCCACTGGCTCGCATACTGGGCAATAGGTCAATCCATGCTCTTCTTGTAACAGCTGCATCGGTGATGCTGAACTTAGGCGGAACAGGGTGGCAAATGTCCGCAACATACTACCTCCACAGGATCATGGATCTCTTGGAGAAGATGTTTGCGGTGCAGCGTCTCATTCTCCCCGCGAACACTCAGGCCATCCAGAAGTACCTCGGAAAGGTCTATCGGCACGTCTGTACGCTCACAAGCTCCACCGTCTGCGCCGATGAATCCGAAGCACTCCAGGCTCGTTTCAAGGACTACGAAGAGGCCGAGGAGAAACGCCTTCGAACGGTCCTTGAGACCTTGCGGTACAACATCGATGCAATGGACACACTCAAGCTCGTCACAGGCCCCGGAAGGATTGAGAAGGTAAGTATTAAGCTCTATCCATAGCATTGACACTACCGCTCAAAGCCCTTCAGTGTCTGTTCCCGCTCCTCTACCTGCTCTTGAAGCGTGACTACGGGATTTTCCGTCTGTGTCACAAAATGGTCATCCACAGGGACGAGTTGCGAGATTCTGCTCACACCCTCAGGGTACTGTTTCGCGCAGTGGATCTTCGCCATGACGAGCTTGAGAGTGAGTCATAAGCTTCCTCTACCGGACGTTTGTGATATATTGTACACCGTATTGCAGTGTTCTTCAAACAACAGCATCTGGACGCTGGGCAGCAATTCAAGGTGCATGCAAAGGAGTTGGTACGTTCTAATTCCACAAGCACCATTCACCGTAGCACGCCGGACCAACATCTCCCAGTTCGACTACTGGCATGACGGTTCGAAGTTCTGGTCTCTCAAGCAGATGCGCAAGCGCGTGTATGAGGAGCTCACTAACGTCGACGAGGACGAGGAGAAGATAGAGGGCGCTGCAAAGCTCCTAAACTACCCTTCCGCGGGGCACACCCTCTACGTTGATGCCGAAGTTGTCGATACTGGGATTGACGCTGAAGCAGACGAGCATGTGAAGGCAATGTAGGTTCCCTTCGCGCATATGTATTACTTCGTAAGGGGCTTACTTGGCTGTCTCGGTCCAGTCTGCGTAGGTGGAACGGCTTCATTTCCCGTCAGTGCGCCATGCGCTGGCCGACCTCTCCGATGGTGTCGCTTCGCTTTCGCGTCTCCCCGGAAAGCCGATCCTCGTACGTGGCGAGCGACATGAACGCGTACGGGATGACATTCACCATGACCGGTGGATACGAGAAGGGAGAATATGGTGCTATCAAATACACCTTCAGCGATACATTGCACGGAAGGACGGCTCACTACGTAGGCACTCTGTCCGACGACGGCAAGACCCTTTCTGGACACTGGGGATATCCGGAGGACGGCGGAATGTTGCACCCGTTCCTTTTGAAGAGCATCCCTGCGGAGACCTTGGCGGCTCGGCCGCCGCCCGCCGAGTTCAAGGAGAACAGGACACGTGCGTTGTGGAAGTATGCCTTGACGGCGGCGCACGACGAGGTCAGGAGGAAGACGATCTCCTGGTCGTACATCAGGGAGCGTCGCAACATCCGAACAGAGTACCTCGAGCTGTCGAGAGGGGACACCGACGGCCTATCCCGTGGCGAGGTTGGCGAGCGGCTCTCCGTCATATTTCGCACCTCTACCTATGAAGATATGCGGTACTTCGGGGTACTCCAGAGCTACCGGCCACCACCCGTCGCCGCACATGAGTGAGTGTCGCGCACCTCACCCGACGCTCAACTGCCGTACTAAACAAATGCTCTTACCCTACCAGCATCGAATGCGACGCGTGCGGGGACTACATCTTCGGGTCCCGCTTGATGTGCATGCAATGTGGCGTCACGTCGTCTGTCGACTTCTGCGACACGCCGACTTGTAGAGACGCTGTGAAGATACGCGACGATCTCGATGAGCCTCACCTGCCGTCGCACGACTTCCTCAAGGTGCGGAGAAGCTTCCATCAGCACCGCGAGATGGGCAACGTTTTCCAGATGGCGCACGCTGGCTTCGAGCGCGCGAGGAGGCTGATGAGCCAGAGCAGCATTGAGGGGGAGGAGCAGGTTTCAGGGGCGAACTATTTCGAGGGCGTCGAAGGAATGAAGACCATCAAGACTGCCGCAGCAAAGCCGGATCCGGAAGCACATTCCTCGAATGGGAACTACATCACTCGTCCGAGGTGCATTTCGTGTTACTCCGAGTTGTCGTACCCCTGTTGGTACTGCGTCGAGTGTCCAGGTACGCTCTCTACAACTTCATTACATCGGAACATTCACGACGAATGACCGTAGCCGAATCAAACGCTTTCATCTGCCAAGATTGCGAGCAGGCCCGGGTAGAGCGTATGACAGGGATGCACCAAACCACGCATAACCTCGCCCTTTGCAAGTAAAAGACGGAAGCGGTTCGAAACACGGACCAGCGGCTTTCCGCCGTTGAGGACCAGCTCTCCGCCGTCAGAGGTCAGCTTACTACACTTACGACTCTGTTTCACAATCTCTTGGGATCGCTCTCCACATCTCGTCGCTAAACGTACTAGTTCTTCTTCGTGTGATATTCAATACAAGCAGCGCGACGTTCTGTATACCGTCTGCAGGGTAGTGATCTCGGACACCTGGACGGCCTGCTTCGCAAACACCGCGACTTCATCTCATGCGCGCGAGGCTTACGTTGTGGATCTTGAGCACGAAGGGGTACGTGCATGCATCGCTGCTGATCATCTTCGGGTACCGCCACTGTCATCAGGCAAGCTCAAGTAGACTCACCAGTTCTGGCAACAACCTGTATCCTTACAACGTGTAACGGGCATACGCGAGAGGTACTGCAGTACTGTCCAGCATATTCTAGCCTGAATCATACTTGCGAGGATCTACCAGGGCGTTCCTCCATCAACGGCGGGCTGCTAGCGAACAGCACGCATTGGTGTGGCAACTGGGCCGGGGAACGGTGCACTCCGTGATACATTAAACAAACGTTATGAATACAATCCGGCGACAAAAGGTGATCTTACAACAGGTCTACTTCTCCATACAGCACTTAGTATCAGCCGAGCACAGATCAAAGGAAACTTTGCATCTAGACAAGCACGTCCTTCACGGTCGCAAGCGGCAGCGTAATGCGCTCCGCCTCGATGTCGCCCTCCAACAACTGCACCGGGCAAAGCGACTACCGACGACGGCTCCTCGTCGGGGTTGCACTGGAAGTGATAGAGCTCTATGGCAATAAAGATGCGTCAGCCGGAGACTGACTACGGTTATGCATCCGACGTACGCTTGAAGGAACGAGCGTCGAGCAGCTTCCACGAGCCTGTGACGTCTTCTACATCGCCCACGCGCCCGGGCGTCGTGCGGACGCATGCAATGCCACAAACCTGTTGCCCTGCGTGATACGCCATCTTCCTCGGGTTGTCCATACCCAGAGGAATCTGCGGCCGACATGTTAGAGGCGTCAACAATACCCACTGCGGCCTTGGCCGCACGGGAAAACGCACCATCGCGGTGTCGAAGCTGCGGTTCGCTCAGCGCGGCGTTCAGCGGGGGTACGCTCTGATCCTCGGGAACCTGGATGTATCCGATAGAAAGTCTCTGCAGACGCACTGCATAGCACATCTACAACGCGAGCGCAGGAGCGAAGGTGAGGAACCTGCGAGGCGGCGACGTTTTGTTGAACATGCGGTCGAGGTTGAGACGCGGGATCGCACATCCGACGCACTTGGTGCCTGCGGAGGGGTAGATCGCGGGTTTGATTTTCCCTAGTCCTCGGTGTGCTATCTGCGCCACGACTGCAAAGGAGCTGCGCGCATGTCTTAGCATACGTCGAATGCTGCCGTTCGTCGCTGCGTCAAACGCTCACCTGAAAGATTTGAGGAAGGTAACACCTGATCTACGGGCGTCGTCGCACATCCATGCGAAGCGTGGTGTGCAAGCCTGGTAGTCGCCACCACCTCGTGACATCATCCCCGCCAATGCAGCTTGAGGGCGAGGGGCGAAAGCGGAGATTGCGCTCCTTCGTGTCTTAAGCTCAGCTTCGTTATCGGCGCTGTACAAAATTCGCCATTTCTGGCGGTTCGATGCCGGTAGGCATTCGTGTGATGCACAACGGTGCTGAACGTGAAGTGTCTTTCCGCTATCAGAATACATCACGAGGTCAATGGATATATGCGCGAGCTTACCAGAGAGCAACTGCGCCTATATTATCGAATTGTCGAGGGTGCGTCAACCCACAGGCGAGGATCGCCTCTCCGTCAGCCCGCCGAGCGGTGACACATACCACGCCACCGCCTGAACACGCAGACGCCTCCCGCGCCATTAAGCCCTACGGCACAACATCTCCATCCTCTCCTCAATCATGCGGGTATCTAGCGCGTGGGCACGCATGGCGTTACCGGCGGTCAGGGTGTCCGCGGTGAAAAGGAGCAGGGTTTGTCTCGACGGGTCCCCCCACGATCCGAGTTGCGAGTTGGTGTCTTCCGGCCGCTCTTGACAAGCCATGCCACTTCCAGCGATGGCAGTCGCCCTAGGCGACGCGGGTTGAGTCAAACCGTCGCTCGGATTGCGAGAAGGTGGACTTACTTGAACGCGCCGAAGTCCCGTTCCGCAACGCTTGAAGGGCTGCGGATGCGCCGAGGACTCACGAGCCCATTGTGTAACGTGAGACTCTACTGAGATAGATAAGCGTACATTAATAACTCAGGCATTGTACGACTCACTGAGTGCTTCACGCTTGCCGTTGGTCGAAATTGTCACTCAGAGCCTGCCCCTGGATACGGAAGCGATTTCTTCAGATTTCAGAAGTCACGGGCAAGCGCAACCCAGTCGTTCCCAGTCCTAGTGCCCGGGGAGATGACCAGGCTGAGATGCCTCCTTCGCGCGGCTATGGTCAAGCATCCTGTAGGTACCATATGGTGATCGTGCGCTGTGGCCTCGTGTCGCGGTTAGACGGTTAGACGGACGATGGAGTCGTATTACGAACTCATACCTCTACTTAGAGCACATCAAGTAAAGAATAATAATTGCCTCCCAGCATAAAGACGAAAGATTCGCTGGGCCCTGGGTACATGACATCGTGGCGGAAGAGCAAGAGAGCAGTATACTACTTGGACTATTAAGCGCTAAGGTTCGGCCAGCGATGCTAGCGCCTCCCAAGGGCCTCGCCGGGCGCCTGTTGCTCTTTTCCTCCTCCTTCGACCTTGCTGAGAATCAGTCGCCCGCCTCTGCTGCTCTATCGTGCATGCCTCTTCTGCAAAGCCAGATCTGGGTCTTTAATTTTACTACTTGTATCTGGTTATGCATCCGTCTAGTCTCGTCAGTCCTATCTCGGCTCTCGCACGACGCACTCGAGTCTCAGTCTCAATAACACTCGCTTCGCCCGGCGACGATCGAAGTCGAAAAAAGCAGCCTGGATAACCATGAGTTCAAATAGGCACCTACGTAAGTACTACGCGGCTCCTTATCGAGAGGTCGTCCGCATACATGCCGTCTGGCCTGGTCATTACATGCGCGCCGACCGAGGCTTGCAGCTTCGTTCTGTGATTTGGTGGTGTTGTCGTTCTACCACAGTAAATCGTGGGCTTTGGACACGGCTGGTGTACGGGGGCGGCTTGACTGTGACGCCGCAGATACTGCCTCGGGAGTGGTTCGCGAGTCGAGTGCTAATGCGTATCTCCTTCCTCTTCAGCATATCAAGTGCATTGCACCCATGCCCCCGAATACAACTACCGTTCGGCGGCTCAACATCAACCGCGAGTTATGGGAACTGCACAGACGAGGAGTTCTTGGCGAACTCTAGAAGTATCATACCTGGTATGCGTCCCCTTGTGGAGGGGAGCTCGACATCGATCCCACCTCGCAGTTTTTCGAGAGCGACGCGCTTTGAAGCCACCGGGCCATGGTTTCTCATCGTCTCGGAGAACTCTGCGCGGACGAGACGGTACTCTACACGCGACGACCCGGCGCAGGTCTATCCGTACAGGACGGTCAGCGACATCGTTCGGTTGCCCACGGTGCCTGTCCGCTACGTGGACGGTAGGTGGGAGCTAACATTGCGTGCGCCGGCAAAACACAGTGCTAGGGACCCGGTACGTCTAGTACATCTATCGTCGGACGACCATCCCCGCCACATCGCTGAACGGTAAGCAGCCTCACATGCTCCTCGCGCGCGTCCCTCATCGCGCATCTAAAGCGGCGTACATCTTCGCCCACCCGCGCGATCCTTCCCGAAAAATTTCAAGACCATGCACGGCGCTACAAACGGCTGTAGCATGCACGCATACCTACAGACGCGCAATCCACACGCTCAGCAGCCAAGGGTACGTGCGAGCGCACCATCAACACCCGCGCGCATGCGATAAAGCAGCCCCGCCACACTTCCGCTACCGCCAGCATGGTACAGCAAGAAACTTGGGACGGCTCGCGTCGTCAACACTGCGCACGTACGTTCCCGGTGTGAGTCCCCTCGAATATTCTTTGCAGCCGCATCGCTGAGCAAGACTTCGACATATGGCGCGTTTAGAGCGCGCACCGTCTGTTTCGACGCCTCCGAGCATAGAGGCCAGGTTGTCCGTATCGTTATCGCTCCTGCATTTATTAGCGGAGTTCCATAAAATGTGCGTCACCGACGCCTCGCGCGCTCATGCACTCACAGCGCTCGCGGTCTTTTCATAGGCACCCTCACTGCCTACTTGACGGGCATCGTCCAGCGCCGAACCGCGGCAGCCAGCAAGCACCTCGATCCCCATTGTGCAGACGACGCTTCGCCAGGTACGTTTCTCGTGCCGCCCTCGGGCTCTCTACCTATCGCAGGCGCTGTATGCGCGTATCCGACCCTGGAAACCGGTCGACGCCTGCGGCGTGGCAGCCTGCCTGGGTGGCGTCTGGGTGGGTACTCATCCGCCTCCTCTTCGCTCAATCACTTTGCAGGGCCAGTCGCGCATGCGTCCAAGCCCCCCTCCGCTTCAACCGAGCGTTCTTTCCACGAGCCTTCGGAGGCATCCGTCTGCACGCTGTTGAAGCAGGATGGATGACGACGCTGGCGAGGCTAGCGTGCACGTCTTACACGGGCCCCAGGGCGAAAATGCCGGCGGGCGTGCGGCCCAATTCGTACGTGATAGGGAAGAAAAGCTCGGATATGTATTTGACATTGAATCTGAGCATGGTGCGTACGGCGTGGCGGTTGGCTCGGGGCGCACTGATTAGTATCCCTAGCCGGTTCTACTGCCAGCGCTCCAATGCGACTGAAAACGCAACGCCCCGGCACTGCAACGGGAAGCGTCGCAGAGAGGCACGGTCTCAAAGATCAGCGATACTATAGACACCGCCCTCGTCTACCACGTCGATGCCTGCGCTGCGGTGTCGCTCTACACGGTATACCGTGCGTCGCCGTATAGCGACATGAGCGAAGTACCCGAGCCCCGCGCATCCCGATTCGCCAGCGCCGTCGAGTGCTACGATGTTCTGCGACAGGTACGTCGCACCTCGTTTTCTGTCATTCGCCTTGTATATTAGTCCCGCGTCACAACTGGCGCTTCGATAGTATACCGCTGCTATCTGAATGAGCGGTAATGTACGGCGTATGCCGCTACGCACCTCGTGTGCTCTAAGAGCGCTCAGGTTCGTGGCCCTGACCATGCCTACACCAAGTTACGCTCGTTAATGCAGAGGAACGGCGAGGAAGGAGACACCCGCTGGCCGGATGAGCGGTGCGTACGCCTGTGCCCGGCGCCCTTGCGCACTGCAGCGGCTCCTGGGAATTCGAGGACGGGTGCCTCAGAAAGTGGAGAGTGCGATGCGCGTGGGTAAGGGGCTTCAGGGAGACGCAGAAGCTGTCAGACAATGATAGATGGAAGAACCACATGGACAACTGCATACATCCCGCATAGAAGGAGAGGTACAGCTTGCGGTGTGAGGCTGACTCGGTGGCCATCGCCCGTCCGCACGGACACGCCCCTCCTGAGCAAAAGTGTTGAATGGCACACACCGCCGTGGCTATCGTTACGCCCGCCCGCATGGGCGATTGGTGAGCTCACATGCGCCGACGGAAGTCAGATGTCGGGGCGTGACAGTAGCCTCGCCTGCTGTGAGCTTCCCAGACGATGGCCTTCTGACAGAACTATGTATGATGTATGGCAGAACCAATCCAGTGGACCGTCACGCACGTCGGGCTGGTCGGGGCTGTGGTACGAGCGCACAGGCTGGCGCGCGTGTATATAGACGTCCTGCCTTGTTCATGCCAGCCGTACACGCGTATCGGGCACGCTGTCAGCCCTTCCTCCCCACTCTGCATCTCTCTCTGCTCAGCGGACTACGCTCTCTGCATCGGAACTTGACGAGGTGAGCGCATTAATGATCGCTTCGTCTAGTTGGATAAGTCGCTGCCGATCCTTTGGCATTGTTTCTAGCATGCCGCGATTCTTGAACACCTCGACAGGCGAGTTCGAATGGCACATCGATCCGGGGGAGGTCCGGTACGCCATCCTGTCGCACGTCTGGAGGCCGGCCGAGGAGGGCGGCGAGCAAACGTTCCACGACGTCCGGAAGATACAAGAGGATTTGAAAGCACCGCGGGAGAAGCTTCGTGGATTGTACCCTTTCGACACATCGGACACGCCCTTTCCTCACGATGTCAACACCATATTCTCTGACGCCTCCTCACTCGGGTACAACCTAAACACGTCCATTGCGGATGGAGTTGGTGAGATCTTTGGGCCCAACTCTCGTCTCTCAGACAAGATCAAGAGCGTCTGCAGGGTCGCGCGCGAGGCCGGTTTAGATCTCATCTGGATCGACACATGCTGCATCAACAAGGAGGATAGCGCGGAGCAAGCGGAGGCGATCAACTCGATGTACGAGCTGTATCGGCTCTCGTACATGTGTTACGTCTACCTCGCGGACGTCCCCGATGGAGATGACCCACGCCGAAAGCGTTCTCGCTTCCGGCGAAGCAAATGGCACGGGCGCGGGTGGACGCTGCAGGAACTTCTCGCACCGGAGCGCATCGAGTTCCTGACGAAGGCCTGGAGGTTCATCGGGACTAAGCTGGGGCTTGTGGACGTGCTAGCTCGCAGAACCCGGATCGACGTCAACATCCTCACCGGCCTGAATCCCATCGACTCGGCTAGCGTCTCACAGAGGATGTCGTGGGCCGCGGACCGGCAGACGACGCGGATCGAGGACCGGGCATACTGCTTGCTGGGTCTCTTCGACGTCCACATGTCCCCCATCTACGGCGAGGGCGAGAACGCGTTCCTCCGTCTCCAGGAGGAAGTTATCAGGCTCGTCCCGGATCAAAGTGTTTTCGCCTGGGGGAATGAATGCTCTTTGGATCGTAAGCTTAGATGGTGCCCTCGAAAGCTGGCGTCAAATGCCCCATCGTCATATTCTCCGGCTCTACTGGCGTCCAGCCCCGCTGCATTCGACCCTCACACCACTTCCGCTACAAGGCCATTAGCACCCGCAGAGTTCTCGTCGCTGCTCAACCTCACAGGGATCAAGGACGTGCCGCCTTTGCACTGCGTATTCACGCCCCAGGGTGTCCGCTTGCAGCTCCTATGCCTCAATGTGCCGAAGCTATTTCGCTCCTTCCGAATCCGACAGCTAGGGAGACAGGGGAAGGCTTCCAGACTGTGCGAAGACTGTAGGCGGCGCGGCGGGCCAGACAGACTTGCTCTGCTACAATGCGAAGACGCCGAGGGAAGGCTCATGGCGCTCCCTCTCCACCCGTCGACCTCTGCCGTGGGGCGTGGGCGCGGACTCCCCGTCGGCAGCCACGTCTCTTATCACCCTTGCAAGTGCCAATTTGGACGCCCGCCCTTCCACACCGTTCGCTTGACTCCGGAGGCGCTCACGAAGCTCTTGGAGCGCACCAAGCCGGAGGTAGCCGAGGTCTCCGTCTTGCGTCGCTTCTCGGATCCCCCGTTACCCAGGCGCAGTGATCAGGAAGCGTACCTCCCTCTGCTATCAAGTTTCCAAACTACCTGCGTCCCGCCCGAAGATGGTGTCCCCAAGCTCACAGCTCGCAGCATCAGATACCTAGGCCAGCTGGACTGCACGGCGTCTCCTCCGCGGTTTGTACAAGACATGCAGGTGTACTCCATTGAGATCACCCTGGCTCTTCCAGACCGCCTCATGTCCGTGTACCGGTCCATTCAGATAAACATATCTGCGAAACAGTGGTACACGTCGCCGGTTTATCTACTCAGACTGGGCACTCGCGCTGGCACCGTGGTCGAGTTTCGTTTACGTTGCGCCCTCGACCCCCTTCTACCTCACAAGGATGTCGTGAAGGTGGACCCGGACCCGGCCCGGGGTGCTCTCGGGAGGCTTGCCTGTGCCAACTTTCTCATCCCTTCCGATTCAGCAGATCCACAACATCATCGAGTCTTGCGAGTCACCCTTGAAAACCGTCTACCCTGTGTTGGCGGCTCGTCAGTGAAAATGGAGATTTCTGTTGAGATCAGTGCAGAGTTTAGTCACGTTGAAGTTCCCAAAGCCCAAAGCAATCTGGATAATACCGACGACACGGACACACAGGAGGACGGCCCCGCCACGATTGACCCCGGATGGGACTATTCGAGGATATCGGATCTTTCAATGCGTAAAGTCTTTCCATTTATCGAGCCGTCGGAGGGCGTTTGGATGATATATTCAATGCTCCGGGACGAGCGCAACGCCCCGGAGGAGAAGGACGCCCCGGAGGAGAAGGACGCCCCGGAGGAGGAGGACACCGTGACCCTGGAGGAGGAGGACGCCCCGGAGGAGGAGGACACGTGATGTTAGGACCTGAGCGAGGCACGAGCGAGGGGACTAACGCGTGCTTACTAAGCGGGCGAACGAATCAGGAAGAGAGCGAATCTGGCGCTGGGTGCCTGCGTGCTTCGCTCTCTTCCCGCTCGCTGCCCTCCGTGCACGCTTCGTCTTTTGCTGTAAAATAGCACTAGGTGCCTATTTATCTCTAGCTTTGTCATGAGCGCCTCAGGCAACAACAACGGAAGGCCGGGAAGCATTTTCCGGCCAGAACAAAGCGCATATAGTCACCCGAATGGGCCGGCGTCAAACTCTACCGAGCCAGATCTATCTACCACCGAGGGTCGCGTGGCCGAGAACGAGGCACGCACAATCAGGAACCAGGATTGCGCTGGTAGAAGAGAAGCTGGAGAGGAGGACGTCGAGGAGGATGAAGAGATGCTGGAGCTCGCGCTGTTGCAGGAGGAGACCCAGTCGAACACTCTGAGCACGAACTCTAGCGGCAGACCTTCGGTACCACCGGCGCAGGTGCCTAGGGTCCAGACGAACGCGGAGGTAGAGAAGATGAAGGCCTTCCAGTTGGCAATGCAAGCCGAAGGCCCGGAGAGGGAGAGGGCGCTGGAGACCTTGAGGATGTTGTGCGGGAACGGCGGGGCGGCGGAGGAGAAGGGAAAAGGGTCCGGGAAGGACTCTGATTCAGACCTCTTGGAGGAGGGACCTGAGATCCCCGATGACCTGGCGAGTGGAAACCGTCAACTCGACTGCCGTCTGATCACGCTCGTGAAGTTAGGGTTCCATCTCCCCTTGACTCTCTGCACGAACTACGCGATGGAAGCCGTCCTGGGCAACCCGGCGTTGCTCGTATGCAAGCAGCAGACCGACGCGAAGAACGCGAAGGTCACGGTGGTGGACCCGAACATCGGATGGGGCAGGGAGACGGAGCTTACCTCGGAGGAATGGAAGGACGCGTGGGCGAACTTCCTGAAGGCTCTACCCGGCATAGTGGCCCCGGCGGGCGTAGAACGCTTCCGCAAGCACTTCGAGTACCTTCAGGGCCAGTCCAACTTCTCGGTTCGCTACGCAGCGATCTTGAGGTTCGACATCGCGATCCGACACCGCTATTTCTGGGGAAGACGGTGCTCCCCTTTCCACGTCGGCGGCCCAGCCTATCTCGAGGAGTTCTCCCAGATCCGCGACGACGTCCAGGCCGAGAGGCCAGCCCCGCAGGGCAACCAGCCACGCTTCCAGCCGTACAACAAGAATGATCGTAACGAGCGCCACGCCAAGAACGATCGCGACGCCAACCGCGACAACGGCTATCAGCAGCACGACAACGGCTACCAGCAGCGCAACAACCGAGGCGGCGGTCCCTTTCAAGGGGGCAGGTCGCACACGTCCGCCGCGCCTCTCTGCCTCGTCTGCGCCGGGAGCGGGCATCGCGCCGATAGCTGCACACGCACCAAGCAAGTCAACGATCGACCAGCCTTCGTCATCGCGGCCAACCGAAAGCTCTTCGCAGTCAACGGAGGAGCCGAGATCTGCACCTCGTGGAACACCGGAGGAAGGTGCAAGTACTTCCACTGCCCCAAAGACTCGACCACACACGCCTGCTCCTTCTGCGGGTCCTCCGGTCATCACGCCGGTAGTAAGCAATGCTTGGAGCATTAGAGATCGCGTCATCACGACGTACCGCGCGGACGCGTGGGAGGCGGAGTTGCGGGCATGGGGTCTGTGGGAGGACTACAGCGCGTTGCCGGCGAGGCTGCGCTACGGCTTCCCGATTGGAGATATGGAACCACTCACGGAAACATTCACACCAGAAAACCACAAAGGCGCGTTGGAGCACATGGACTTCGTGGAGAGCTACGTGGAGGAACAGGTCAAGGCGGGGCACATGACGGGCCCATACGCGAAGGAGGACGTTGAGAGACTCCTAGGCACACCTTTCAGGTCGTCGCCGCTATCGGTGGTGGAAAAGGCAGGGTCGGCCGGGAAATGGCGCCTGATACAAAACTGTTCGTTCCCAGACGGACACGGGGTCTCGGTAAACGACATGGTCGATTCCGATGACTACCCGACGGAGTGGGGCACGGCCGCGGAGGTCGCCGAGATTGTGAGTCCTTCAATTTAGTGCTGCAGCACCGAATAGCGCGTGTCTGTGATGACACTGGGAAGCGCCGAACCGTGAGCGAGCGCGCTGCGCTGCGCGGGTTGTCTCTTAAGTGACAGACGTCACAGAATAGGCCTTGGGGCCCGGTCTTATTAGTGCCGGAGTGCACAGGTTGAGCGCGTAGCGCAGGAGCACCGGTCGTAGGCCTGTACGCGCGCGCGCAAGCGTACGAGCATAGAGCATCGGAGCGCTTCCCACGGTCACCACACCGCGCCGTCGCCGTGTCGCGTTTTGAATATAGCTAACCGCCCAACAGATCGCGAACGCACCGCCGGGGGCACAGATGGCCACCCTCGACGTAGACGCAGCGTTTAGACGCATTCCCATCATCCCAGCACACAAAGCCTTCCTCGTCATACAAACTCGCACCGGCATCTTCTTTATCGACCACGTCTGTCCGTTCAGAATCGGCACCGGTTGCGGCCTCTGTGGCGCCGTCATGGATCCTTTCGTCGCTCTCCTGGACGCACGTAACTGGGGCCCCAACAAAAAGTGGGTGGACGACTTGAACAACTTCCGTTTCCCGATAGGCGGGGGACCGGGGACTTGGGTCTACGCGCACGACATCGGAGACATATTCGCGCTGGGCGAACGGCTGGGAATGCCGTTCCACGCCGTGAAGTGGAGTCCGCACGCGTACACGGGGGAATACGCGGGCTTCGCGTGGGACATCCCCGGACGAACGGTAGCGTTGCCGGAGAAAAAGCGCGCCAAGTATCTCCTCCGCGTCGAGGACGCCCTCGAGCGCGCGCAAGAGGGGAAACGGAGGATCGACCTCAAGACGGTCCAGAAGCTTAATGGTACGCTCTCTCACTGCACTTTCGTTTACGTGAGAGGGCGGACCTTCTTGTCGAGCTTGTGCACGTTCGTCGTGTCCTTCCCGAACGAGCACGCTCCGAGATTCCCGCCGAAATCGGTGATCACCGATCTGAAGTGGTGGCGGGCAACGCTGGCGCAGCCGAGCATCAAGCGTTCGCTTGTGCCGCGGGGGCCCATGCGAGACCCGGACGTTTGGGTGGACGCCTCGTCAGACTGGGGTATAGGGCTGGTAATAGCAGACGCATGGGATGTTGGAATGCACTGAGCAATGGACAAGCGCCGTAGATAAGATACCTACTATATCAGGACTTGTTAGATAATCTGAGCACAGCCACCAGCCAGCGCATACCGCGCTGGCCTCCTCTCTTTCCTTTCCTCAGTCGTTCCTCTTACAGACGGCTGAGGTATGTCATTCATTTGTCTACTGTACCTTTCAGATAGCTCACACATGTATGTAGCGCGTCTTCCTTACAGGTACAGATAATAGATCGAGTCGTTCCTCTTACAGACGGCTGAGCGCGTCTCCCTTACAGATTCCGACAGGTTATGAGCCCTGTGCTCTAGATCCAGAGAGCCCCCGAATCTATCAAGACGCCCAGCCTTCCTGCAAGACCAGGAAGACGTCCACTCCTTCCCAATCCACACCTGCTGGGGTTATCTCCTCAGTAGGCGCTCCCCCCTTCCCATTCCTTTCCATCCCACACCCTATCCGCTTTGGTCTATACCACTGCGAAGACCTCCGCTGACGCTCGTGATATAATCACTGAGCGCGCGGTTCCCCTCCTTTGCCCACTCCTCAGTGGCCACCGGTGCACTTCCTAATTAGGTAGTGCGACGTGCCGCACCCCCAAATTAGGAAACACCCACCAGCGCCTGCCCAGCGCCTCAGCCACCAGCGCCTGCCCAGCGCCTCAGCCACCGGCGTCTGCCCAGCGCCTGTCCAGTGCCTAGGCCACAGCCATGGGTGACGACACCACCCTGGTGCTCACTGGCGCCGACAACTACCAGATGTGGAAAATCCGCGTCTTGGCTAAGTTCCGCGCTGTGGGGGCAGGCCGTATCGTTGCTGGGGAGGAGGTCCGCCCTCCTCAGACTACTACAGTCTATCCCCCGACGTACGGCCCCAACGCCACGGACTCCTGGGACATCCGGGCTGAGAAGGCGCACGGCATCCTTGTCGAGCACATCTCGGACGCCATCGCCCTCAAGTTCGCCGACTGCGCGACCGCGCGCGACCTCTTCCAGGCCATCACGAAGGAGTACGAGCAGACCAACACCACGGTCCTCTCCTTCTACACCTGGATGAACCTGGTCAACGCGCGCTGGGACGGGACGAGCAGCATCGACGACCACATTGGTCGTCTACTCTCTGACCACCGCAAGCTCGCCGGCTTGAAGAAGCCGATGGACGACGAGTTCCTCGCCTACGCGCTCCTCAACTCGCTCCCCTCGGACACGCGATGGGACACCTTCCGCACCACCATCCTCAGTGCCATCCCCCTCGGCCAGTCACTGTCCTTCAGTGATGTCGATGCCCGCATCCACGCAGAGGTCGCCCGCACCGCCTCCTCCGCGCCCGAGTCTGCCCTCAAGGCCTCCGGTTCCACACCGAAGCCGAGCGGCAAGAAGCACTGCTCACACCACGGCTTCAACGACTCGCACGCCACAGACGAGTGCCGCGTGCTGAAGTCCAAGCAGGGCAACGCAGACGGGAAGCGCAAGAAGAAGAAGAAGCGGGCGGATGCACATAAGGTGGTGGAGGACTCGGACTCGGACTCGGCCAGCGTAGACTCAGATACCAGCGCTCAGGCGCATCATGTACATATCTCGAAGTCTCTCCGCAAGCGCATTCAGGCCTACCTCGCGTCTGACACCAACCGCAAGTCCATCCCCATCCTCGTCGACTCTGGCGCCTCCGCACACATGGTGCCGGAACGCAGTTGGTTCGTCCCTGGCAGCTACGAGTCGTTTGCCACACCTCGTCGGGTCAGCTTTGGCGACAACTCAAATGTGCACGCGGTTGGAAAGGGGTCCATCACGCTCCTCAGCAAGGTGGACGGCAAGGAGTACGAAACCATCCTCTCAAATGTCCTCCTCATCCCCTCGTTCGCGGTTGCCCTCGTCTCGGTCCAGCGACTCTGCGCTCGCGGACTCAACGTACTCTTCGTGGAGCACGGCGGCCGTGTACGTCTCAGCAACGGCACGCGCATCATGCACGCAACCCCCAAGCGTGGGCTTTACCACCTCGAGGTCGATCCGCTCCCTCGCAAGGACCAAGCCATGCTCGCTGTGGACATCAACGTCCTCCATCGCCGCTTCGCGCACATCTCCATGGACCGCCTCAAACATATGGTCTCCAAGCGGCAGCTCAAGGGCATCGACACCCTCACGGGCGAGCCCCAGTTCTGCGAGCCGTGCGCCATGGGGAAGATGCACAAGCTTCCGTTCAAGCCCCGCACCGGAAACCGCGCGACCCGGCCACTCCAGTACATACACTCGGATGTCGGCGGCATGGTCGACGCCTCGCGCCAAGGCTTCCGCTACTGGATCACCTTCCTCGACGAGTACAACCGGTTCCTGTGGGTCCTCTTCATGAAGCACAAGAGTGAAGCTCAGGACACCTACAACCGGTGGAAAGCGGACGTCCAGGCAGCCCTCCGGGAAGAAGTGGGAGACATCGCTCTCTCTCCCAACTTCGTCCAGTTCCTTCGAACGGACAACGGCGGCGAGTACACAAGCAAGGCATTCGAGGCGCAACTGCGCAAGGAGGGTGTCCTTCACGAGACCACAGCGGCCGACACTCCAGAGCAGAACGGTATGGCAGAGCGCGTCAACCAGACCCTCGTCAACCTCACCGTCGCCATGCTCATTGAGTCCCGCCTGCCCAAGTCCTTCTGGGCTGACGCAATGCAAACTGCCGCGTACGTCATCTGCCGCAGCCCCGCCAAGGGTCTCAAGGGCAGAACCCCATACCAGGCCCTCCTCGGCGAGCAGCGCAAGATCGACCCCACGTTCTTCCATCCATTTGGCTGCCCGGCCTACGCGCTCATCCCCAAAGACAAGCGGAAGGGCAAATTCGCGCCGAAGGGGAGGAAGTGCATCCTCCTTGGGTACGAGTACGGGAAGCAAGCATACAAGCTCATGGACGTCACCACACGTCAGGTGTTCTCCAGCCGACATGTCCAGTTCAACGAGAACGGCGGCCCCCCTGCTGAATTCCTCAATGAACTCGGCCCTGAGCCAGCTGGGAACAACAAGTACAATGACATCCTCCGTCCTCGCCGGCCTGCTCCGGTACGCTACGATGAACCAGTCTTCGTCGGGCCAGTGGGAGCTCCAGTGCCTCCCCCAGACGCTGCAGAGCCAGTTGGGAGCACCTCCCCCACCCGCTGCGGGGCCAGTGGGAGCTCCACCTCTCCCTCCTCGTGATGGCACGCCGTCGCGCATCCCGCGCCGTGTCTCGCAAGTCGTGCAGCCTCCTCAGGCACCACCGGCTCAACCTCCTCCTGCTCAACCCTCTCCGGTTAGGACACCGCAGCCTAAGGCTGGCCTCGGATCTACCTACGGGTTATCCGGACCCGGACCTGTAGGTATTGCCCGGTTCAGGGGGTCCCACCCAGACCCGGGCATGACCCGGACCCCGGATGACCCGGACCCGGGGGACCCGGACCCGGAACCTATAGGTAACCTGGAAATGGATCCGCAAGATAGAAACTGGTTCGTTTGACCTAAAACTCCGTGAGCATGTACGAATTACCAACGCAAAGTACGTCTCCAAAGGACGAAAAGATCCGACGGGAGGTGGTGACGGTATGAGCAGAATACTGTGGCCGAAGGAGGAGGAGAGGCACACGTCTACGAGAACGTACGCACGGCGGGAACTGCCGCTGCCCCCACTGCCCCCACGACCCCCCCCCGCAAGCGCCCGTAATATAGGCGCCCGCATTCCGCGCCAGTCGGGTTAGCTTAGTGTAGGCGGTTCATGTTCTCTCTTCTCTCGCATGGTCATGGTTCCCCTCGCATCTCTTGTATACGCGTTATCTCGCGCGCCTCAAGCACTCAATTCCACTCTGGGTACTCTGGTTAGGTTTATCCGTCTGGCTGCACGGCTTCAGCCTGTGATGCTACACCGTTCACCGGCTGGCTGGAGCCCGAAGGACACGCCCGCAGACCTACCTCCGTACATTCTTGAGTTCATCAGCTGTCGCCTAGGGACCTCGCAGGAATGCTGTCAGCAGATGTGGACCGTCCTAGGGTGCGCCATCTGGGAGTCCGGGACCTCCATCCTAGGCGATTGGGAGGGAGACGAAGGCGGGTCCACGGATGAGTGGGATACGGAGGTCATGGACGCGTTCTTATGTATGTTTAACGCGTCCGGTGGCAGGCACTATCGATACTGATGAGAATTGATGCTCAGCGAACCATATGCTGTACCCAGAAACACGGGTCTGTACCGATCCTGCCTGTGCTAGGTACGGTCAACTACTTCGGCTTTACGCTCCTCCCCGGCCTGTCCAAGTTTTCACCATGACGCGCGGTGCCTACGACGCGCACGCTGTTCACCTCACATGCACCAGTATGTACTCTTTACGGCTTGTCAGTACAGCAGCCTGAGCTCCTCATCGGATCGCAGAATGCGAGGCAATCTACTACCCAAACTACGTTGTACGCCAGGACATCAGGCAGTATTACCCCGACATCCCTGGCTATGTTCAGGTCTCTGCCGAGAAGTACATTGAGCTTGCTGTACTGGAACACTTCACCGCCCTGTCTGTGCTCTCCTGGACCTCGGCGACAAACGCTGCACACATCTATCACCAGTCTATGGCCCATGTCAACGGTACTCTCCCTGAAGACTCCCGCTTCCGTCTCCATGCGCCGCACACTTGGGACGGCTTCATTATTCTGGCACTCCTTCGTGATGTGAAGGACCACGGCGGCGTTCTGGAGGTGCCGCACACAGGGCACCAGAAGGATCGTTTCACGAAGGCTATGCGCGCGCGCACGGATCGCATTCGGCGCTCAGGGCAGCCTGAGTACGCACATTGGTGCACCAAGTGCGTGCGTCGCTTTGACGACGCGGACGGAACGACACGTGAGTGACCTTGGTGATGCGCAGCCGTTTGCTGACACCATTTCAGGCTACGTCGACTGTGTCATCACCGACAGTATCAACATCGGGCGCCCATGTTGCGGCGTCCACAACTGCACGAGGGATCTTCGATCAACGCAGGAGCGGTGGTGTTCCCTACACAAGCGGATGGAGCTGCTCTGCGTTGTGGACGGATGCCGTGTTCCTCATCGCCTTGGTTGCCGTACATGCGCGCTCCATGCCGCGGTCAAAGAGCACTATGCGGCGACAGGCAAGGCCATGTTCACCCTCCGTGCCCGCCTTCAGCGTGCCCAAGTCGCACACCCGACGGATGCTGTCGACCCTCTCGCGCCGATCGACGAGGACATCGAAACAGAGCTTCCGGGACCGTGCCCGGAGAAGAGCGGCGAGGGCAATCACCGCGTGCACGCGCGATTTGGCCGGCGGCGTACGCACAACGAGCAACTCTTTGTACGCCCCTGCGGAATCATCACGGCACGGGAGACATTCTACGGCTCGGAGAGCATTCCGCAAGTTGTCGTACGATCTGTATCATTTGCGCTGTCGAGCATGTTCTGATATACGCTCCAGGACATGATGAAGAAGAAACACCTCATACCAAACTCGATGCCGTCGTACATCTGGCACGATAACAACTGCGGTGTCTACAAGTTCTGTGCTGCACAGCCGGGCGAGGACCTCCACGTCAAGATCGGCTTGCCCGTCGACGTCTTCCACTGGAAGTGTAAGCATAAGAAGACCGACGTCGAATGCTCCTTCCACTGCAATCCCTACATGTTCCCGGAGCTGCTCACGGACGAGCAAGGCTGGTTTTTCAATTCATCTCGGGCTGAGCAAACTAATGTGTGGTTTGGAGGTTATCATGCCATTGTACGGGAGATGGGCGCCGCGAAGTACGAGTTTTTCTTGGACGAGATGATCTTGCAGAAGAATCGGCTTACTCGGGCGAAGCTCGAGGCGGACGGATGTATTCCTAGTTACCGCCGTGACTTACGTTTTGCGCGAGAGGATGTATCACAGTAGATGTGTTATTATGTATGATGCCATTCACCCCGAACACCGATGGCAATGAATGGCGCTGTCACCCTTGACCGGTTTTCTCACAGGAGTCAATTGGCTAGGCAGGAACGCCCTGCATAGTACATGATACAAAGGAGTGCGGGACATTGTATAGAGTGTAGGTATGGGGAACGGAATGGCACAATACGCTCACTGTCAGAACTAATGCCCAGATACCTGACGCTCCCGGGGGACGTGGATGCAGTGCCGATCCTCCCGTATGACCTGCTCCCGCTCGCACACAGCTCCATCGCTGTAACAGTGACAGATGTCGCCTAGAGCACACCAGGATAGAACTGATTCAAGCAGTAGATTAGTCCAGTGTGTAGTTAAGCGATGAGTACAACGAACGCCTGTCGGGCGCGGTCAACCGTGCTACTGTACAGTACCAGCCACCGCGCACGCGGGCGCCTATTGCGTAACGCACGTGACCCAACCGTCCCCGCGTTACACCCTCCCCCTCTAGACCGAGTACACGGTCTAAGCCGACGGGGGCTCCTCTTCGGTGTCGCCGAATAGAGCCTGTCCGACGACGGGTAGAGACGATCCGAATTCGTCATCGTAATCGACGAGTTCCTCGTCCTCACGACCGCCCCCAGTGTTGATCGAGCTAGGCGCGGCTTGCTTCGCGATCCGAGGCGACGATGTAGCGGGCCGCACGATATCGACACCACGAGGTGGTGAGTGATGACGTCGACCGGTCGTCGAGCTCGTGGACGCAACGGCGGGCACCGGTTGACGTTGTGGGGGGATGGTACACGACTTCGGAGCCGGCTTTGGGGGCACCGCAAAGTCCTCGCTCGCGAACGCCGGTGTGCCCCAGGGCAACGCGCGATATTCGACGATGTCGGCGGCGGCGGGCGAGTTCAGGAAGTCCTCCGCGGTACGCGGGAAGTCCGGCCAGTCCGTCGCATCGTTGTCGACTCGGTGTAGTCCGCGGTTGCGAGCGATGCGTGCCCACCGTCGGAGGTAAGAGATCAACTCCGTCTTCGTGCCGATGCCATGGGCGCACATCCAGGCCGCCATGCACACAACATTGGGCGGCGACACGGAGAAGAAGTAAGGGGCGGGCCAAGCGGGCTTTACCGCCTTGTACCCGCCCTTCTCGACGATGGCCTCGTACATCCCGTCCACAGAGAACAGAGTAACCAGCCCCGCCTTCACTTGAGCGGGGTGCGACTTGAGATCGGGGCGCCGTACACCATGAGGGACCGTGACCGCGTGCTTCAGGACGAACGCCGCGAAGGCATCCTTTTGGTGAGGGACCCCGAACGTGGTCCCATTGACCTCCGGCAGTGTGCCGTCTGCCTTTCGCATGCCCATGCCCCAGTGTGATGTCGGCACGTTGCGGTAGTAGGCGACGACCTCTTTTACTCCGGCGTGCTGAGGCGGGAACGCCCCAGTAGCGAGACGGGGTCGCGTGGCGGGCATGTCGAGTCGGAATCCACGGTTCATGTCCACCACGTCCTTGGGGTAAACCTGGAGTAGATACCGGGCACCCGCGGATCGCCGAATGGTGGGGTGGTTGTACAACCGGATGATCGCCTTGTAGTACGCCATGGCACGCGCGTCGAACTCAACCACCGCCATCCAGCGCAGGTTATGCGCTTGGACAACGCTGGCGATCGTAGTCTGCGCCCACTTGCCCAGGGTAGAAGTCGTTTTACGGAACTCCTCGATGGCCCCGGTGGCTCCGGCCTTGACGGAAGACGAGGCTTTCCCCTGCACTCTAGAGAGACGATAGACCTCATTAGCCTCGCCGTCGGGTAAGAGGTCCTTGATGCGGAGGGCGAGCGGGTCAGGGAACGGCGAGTGCGGCTCGTTCGGGATGGTTTCGCCCTCCTCGTCCTCGTCACTGTCCGACGGTGCGTCCATGTCGATGTCCTCGTATTCCTCCGCGGTGGACAAGCGACTCTTCCATCGCACGTACCACGGCGATTGTGGCTGGCCCGATGCTTCTAGTTGCTCGTCGGGTTGGTTCGCCGCGGCCTCGACCTCGTCGTTCGTCATCCCGCGTGTAACGGGGAGCACGAAGGCCACTTGCGGCGTCGACTGCTGTGTGGGCATGGCGGGCACAGGGGGCGGTGTGGCCTCTGCCATCGTGACGTCCTTGTTGACGGGCTTCTTTGGTGCTCGCCGGTCCGCCTGTGCGCGATCGCTCGTCGTGGTGCGGGGTTCCTCAGTCGCGCGCGTGGACTTGGTCGCGGGCGCCTCTATGCGCTCTTTCAGCGGTCGGGGAGCGATCTTCTGGATCCTCTCGTGTAGCGGTGGTGCCGCCGGCGAGGGTTCGCGAATGCGCTCTTGCAGCGGTGGCCGGGGTGGCGGGGCACCGCCCCGTACTTGACCGTGCCGAAGGGGAGACCGATTGCGAGGTGGAGGGGATCGCTCGCGCCTACGCGGAGAGTAGTGCGACCCGCCGTGACCGTAATCACGGCGGTCGAACCGGTCCTCTTGTCGTCCGCGGTCGCTTCGGGATGGAGACGGTGGTCGATCGTCTCGATTGTCCCGTCGCTTGTGAGGGCGTCCTGCTTCGTCTTGCGTTAACTCCCGTTTGAGCCGCTCGATCTCGTTCTTGAGCACCCGATTGTCCTCCTGCAGTCGTGTGATCTGACCACGAGCATCCGCGAGGTCGCGCTTCAGCTGCTGTTGGGCGTGCTGGCTGTTCGCGAGTTCCAGCCGACTGTCTGAGAGGCGCTGGCTCAGGGCGCCATTCTCCGAGGATAGCCGCACTATGGCAGCAATGGTGTCGTCTCGCGGTGGCGGCGGCGGTGCGTCGTAGTCGTTGTATTGCTGATAGGGCCCCGCCGAACCCGGGCCTGGGTATACAGGTCCCGGGCCGTTAAACGGTCCCATCGGGGCCGACGAATAGTACTGGGTGTTGCCCATACTAGACGACGGTCCCGTATACCCTCCCCCCCTGGACGCGTCGTACACGTTCCCGTCCGCGCGGTGTTGCCGCGCGTTCGGTGGCGACTGCCATCCGTCGCTGCGTCGGTCCGGAGACGCGTAGTGGTGGTCGGAGGGCGCGTTGGTTGAGGATCGGCGGTCCATTTCTAGCGAGTGGTGTTCGCACGCGAGTATTGAGAAGGGTACTTGGACCCGAGTCCTCGGAAGCGCGACCTGGCTAAGCGTCTAAGTTCGAACTCCGCCGCTCGAACTGTACAGCTCAGCCACTTCGGCGCCAACACGGTCCCGTGATCGTGGGCGCCAACTCGCGACGCGTCAAGCGTCGCGTGTGCGGCCGGTCCGTTCCTTGCGCGGCAGGGCTCTCCACGACTGCACCCCCATGAGGGTGAGGTAGTCGTCGAGCGCGCGCAGCTCGTCACAGTTAGACAGTGGTTCCCATGTATGGTCACCGAGTGTCCAATGTACAAGGAATTCGATTTTCCTCCCCTTCCAGCGATGCCCCGATATCTCGTCTACCATCCACTCCTGCTCGTCCGGGGTGCCGAAGTCATAGAACTTGTTGGCTTCGCGGCCCGGGAACGCGGTATCGTCGTTGGGTTCATGAGGTCGTAGTAGCGAACTGTGGAACGTAGGGTGTAACTTCCGTTTCACTAGTTCCTCCGGTAGATCCAACGTGAACGTCGACGTAGCCGCGTTCGCGCGCGATACTCGGTATGGCCCAATAAATTTGGGAGCGAGCTTGCGCGCTCGGTTCTTAGGGAGCTGAAGATTCTTCGTGGAGAGGTAGACCAGGTCGCCTACTTCATACGGAGTGGCTTCATCCGTGCGATGTTGGTTAGCGTTATGGGTTTGCCGGATGCGAGCTTGGAGGATGGCGTCGTGCGCGTGCTCCAGATTGATGCGAGCTCTGTCCGCGAACGCGTGTACTCCCGGGTACGGTGACGGTGTGGATTCGAACCGCGCCATGCGTGGCATATGTCCGTAGTTGAGTTCGAACGGTGCGTAGCCCGTCGTCGCACTCGTGCTTGAGTTAAGTGCGAACTCAACCATGGGCACGCGGTCAACCCAATCGGTTTGATCGGGAGTCACCACGGCACGTAGTATCTGGGCGACATTGCGAATAGCGCGTTCGGATGCACCATCGGTTTGAGGGTGGAATGCGGTTGACATGAGCAATTTCGTGCCCAATACCCAATGTACCTCTCGCCAGAACGCCGACGTAAATTTTGAATCACGGTCTGAAACGATGGACTCGGGCAACCCGTGAAGACGTACGACGTCCCTGATATAGTACGATGCGATGGTGGCAGCTGTATCTGTTACCCGGCAAGGTATCAGATGAACCATGCTTGTCAGGCGGCAGATGACGACGAGTAGGTAGTTGAATCCCGCGGATTCAGGGAAGGGACCGACATAGTCCATCCCCATAGACTGCCAAGGGTAGAGCGGGATAGGCATCGTGTGTAGTAGTCCTGCCGGCGGCGCGTTGCTGGACTTCGTGGTCTGGCACACCCCGCAGGATGTGCAGAATCGTTCGACGTCCTTGTGAAATCGCGGCCACCAGAACCAGCGTCTCAAATATTCAGAGGTCTTTTGGACCCCTAAATGCCCAAGGGTCTTGTGCGCGTGGTCAATGGCTAGTTCGACTAACGATCTCGATCCCAGTTTCCCGTTCGGAATGCATACGCAGTCGAATCCCAGTCTAGTGCGTACCGTGAGCAGTCCGTTCTTAATGGCGAAGGTGGGGTACGCTTTCACGTTGGCCACCACCTTTCCGAACGTAGGGTCGCTGGGATAAGCCGTTTTGACCATATCCCAGTACCCCGCTATGCTACCCACTACCCCGTCGAGAGGGGCCCCATCTTGGAATGCCTCTCTTAACGTGACACTTGGTGTGTCGTCTTCATCAGTGCCGTCGCGCCTCTCAGCCGTGGCCTGGAGAGCGTCCGCTTCTCGGGTGCGGTCCTCGGTAACCTCGCGGAGAGCGTGTAATGACAGCTGCTCCTCCAGTTCTTCGCGACGGGTTTTGGTGAGCTCGTCCATCTCCGGGTTCAGGCGCACGTCGGCATTCACGTAGACATGCGACGGTTGGAGTTCATCGGGCTTGTCGTTCTCGTAATACCGGGAGAGGCAGTCCGCAACTTTGTTCTCTGCCCCTTCGACATGCTCGATATCAAAGTCGAATCGTGACATGTAATCGTCCCAACGTATTAGGCGGTTGGTGCGAGTATCCCTCATGACCGTCTTCCACGTCGTGAGCGACTTGTGGTCGGTGGCGATGCGGATGGGCCGGCCCATGAGCCGGTCCTCCCACTTCATGAGTGCCTCTAGGATACCAAGCGCTTCTTGTTCGTAGGTGGGATACGATCGCTGCGCGGCGGTGAACTTCTTCGACATAAATCCCGCGGGTCGACAACTGCGCCAGTCGGGACCTTGACCGTAGACTGCCCCGACACCGACCATCGACCCATCCGTGATCACCCACACCGGGTCGGGAGAGTTTGGGTCGATAGGTTTGAGCACCGGAGCCTTGCAGGCTAGTGCCTTTATGTGGTCTAGGCAAGCTTGGTGGATTGGCCTCCAGTGGAACGCGGCGCCGTTTCGACAGATGGTCTCCAAAGGCGAGGTATACGCCGAGACGTCGGGCAAGAAGTGAGCGAGATACTGCACGAGCCCCAGGAACCGCTGTACTTCCAGCTGGGATCGCGGGGTCCGCCAGTCTCGAATGACAGACATCTTGTCCGTGTCCGCATGGAGTCCATGATCGTCAATCATGTGCCCTAAGCAGTCCATCCGTTCGGAGTATAGGTCAAGCTTTGCCCGGCTGAGATACAAGCGCTGTTCCCGAAGCCTGTCGAATACGAGTTTGAGGTGTTCTTCATGTTCCTCGATCGTACGCGAAAACACAAATATGTCGTCGAGATACACGTGTACGAACACTCCAATGAAGTCGCGGAATATCCACGTCATTAGACGTTGAAACGTACTCGGTGCATTGCAGTCTCCCTGCTGCATGACTCGGGAGACCGCCGTGCCGAATATTGTAGAGAACGCCGTCTTCCAGACGTCTTCGACTTCGATACGTATTTGTTCATACGCGTCGGACATATCGATCTTCGAGCGGTACTTCGCGCGCGCCACGTCCTGCCGGATGTTGTCCTGGTCAGGGAATGGCGTCACGTCTTTATGTGTGTTCTCATTCCTTTGCCTGGCGTCGACTACGGTACGTAACTTGCCGCTCTTCTTGAGGATGCATAGTAGAGGAGCGGCTTGATTAGCCGGCTTCATCTCCCACCATCCGGCCTTGATGTAGCGGCCCATCTTCTCCCTTAGTTCGTCGCGAACCGCGTCCGGACACCGGGGATGGTGATAATTGTACCGTTTTGCTTCGTCTATGAGCGGTATTTTGTGATTGATTTCCCGCATCGGGGGCAATTCCAGCGGTATAGGGCCGAGTAAGTCCTCACACTGCTGGAACCATCTCTCCCGTAGTGCGGGGATGCGGTCCGATCGTGGTGGCACCATCGTCTCCCGTTCGGGCAATTCACGTAGGTATGCCAGTGCTTCGGTTTGAAGTACTTCGTTCATGCCATACCGGTCGACGTGGCCGTATTTGTCACGCTTCACCCCTTGAGATGAATGGAGACCCACGCGCTCTCGGTCAGCAATTTCGGGCATGTCACTCGGGTTACGAGGATCAGGCCAAAACTTGTGTTTGTACCGCCGCGGGGCCTCTGGGTCCGCCGGAAATACGAACTCGACTGTCCGAGCTGCCTTGAGCGAATCCTGGTGCCCACCGATCGGTTCCGTCGCCTTGCTTGGGCGTGGTTCTTGAGTCGCGCCGGTCGGCTCTGCCGTTCCGGTCGGGGCTGTACCCGTCTCGCTATCGGGCGGCTGTGGAGTGGTGCTCCATGCTGCGTCCGATTTCTCTTTTTTGGCGGTTTTCTCACTAATAATCTCCTCTACTACATAAGGCAGATGCCCCGGGAGTTTCCTGTTGGGATGCGTCTCGGCCATCGCCCCTTCCTCCTCCCCCTCGACGTCCACCCGCGGTCGCGGAGGTACGCGTGACGAGTGGACGTCTCGCCGTCAGCTGTCGTCCTCCACCACCGCCTTTGGTTCGTGGTGGTCGGTTTTGTGCGACCGGTAGTCGCAGTCCTCTTCATAGGAGAACGGCTGGAATGCCCGATCACCCACACGGATAGTCCGCGTCTTGAAGTCCAGCACGACCCCATGAGTGTTGAGGAAGGGTGTACCTACGATACAATCGTAACGGTCCAGGTTGACTATGTCGAAGTAGTGGGTGCCTTGAATTCCGCACACGTCTATGGGGACCCTGGTGCCGTAGTTGATCTTCGACCGACTTCCCGAGCACCCGAGCTGCAGTACGATCTGGCGTTCGAGTGGGATGCGTTTCGCTTTCGTCACGAAAGCGAATTCCGGAGACAACGAGTCAGTGGTGCTGCCCGTGTCGAATAGAGTGTATGCCTGCGTTCCATTGATCGTGACGAGTGCGGTCATGGTGGACGTCGCCATTCGGTTCCGCACCGGCTGGTCGGAACCGTCCTTCCTTCGTACGTTGGCTGAATGCGCCATGCGCGGCGCGATCGGTACGGCATGACTAGCATTGAGCCGGCTTGGCTCTTCGCTGTCCGAGCCCACACGCATGGCGTGTACGCGTTCCACGGTGTCGTCCGTGTCGAGCATTCGCATGGCGTGCGCCCGTTCGACTTCTGAGTCATCGCCATCCGATTCCGGATCGTATTGCGATCCTCCCCAGTTGTCCTGATGGTCGTCATCTTCATCATCGTTGGTGTCCGACACGTCCGCCTCATCGCCGTCGAGCTCGACTCTCTGAGCATGCAGTCGTGCTCGCGGTCGCGGCGGCCGCTGTTCTCGCTTGTGATACTCCGGGCAGGCCGGGTCGTTTGCGAAGTGGCCCGGCTTTCCGCACGTATAACATGTCCCGCCATGAGCAGGGGCACGTTGCCGGTCGGGAGTCTCAGATATCACCGCCGCGACGCGATCGTCCTTCGGTGCAGGCTTCACTGCAGGCCGAGGTTCGTCACGTCGTGGTTTGCCATCTCGTCTGCTACCCAGTCGTGGACGATCGTCCTTCTTGGTCGCCGTGACCGCGACCGGTTTCGGTTCCAGTCGCTCCCGCGTTCGCACCATCCGTCGCGCTTCTTCAGCCTGCCGAGCGTGCTCCAATATTTCCTGCATGGTGCAGAACTCGGGCCGTACACTTCGGTGGATGACGACGATGTTGTAGATGTCCGTAGGCAGACCATCCAAGAACCGCCTGGCCATTTCATAGTGGTTTGGAGGGACGACCATGAGCTGAGCCGCCTGTTTGAGGCTCGCGGCAAACCCGTCGACCCCTTCGGCTGAGTGGTATCGTACGTTCTCGTAGTCTTGCGTAGCCTTCGCGGCTGACGTCGCATGGACAAATCGGCGATGAAGAGCGCAGATAGCTTGCTCGAACGACGGTCTGTAAGAAATGGACGGATGATCCACTTCCTGACTGAACCAGTCCTCGGCGGGTCCCGCGATCACAGTTCGGAGTAGTCGGACGCGTTCTTCATCGGTGTCTTCCCCACAGATGTTGTACGCGCGAAGCCAGCTTAGATAGTTGTCAAGCTACGCGTAGAAAACCTTGTGATCGTTTTCCCCGCTGTACTTGCTAGCGTTTTCGACCTTAGGTTGCTTCACGCCGTCCGGCAGTTTAGGCCGGAGGGTTCCAACCTTGTGACGTATATTATCGCATAGTTGTACTAGCATGGCATCGTGATACCTCAGCGTGCCTACGGCGACGCTGTTTACGGCTGACGGTATCCCCGCGGCGTCATCCGCGATTCCCGCGATACCGTAGGTAGAGGCCGGGAGAGGGCGGCGCGGGTCGAGCATAGGGGGACGTTGAAATGCCGTTGAGATAGACTTCCCTGCCCCAGACATGCTGTACGCGGTCGGAGGGGTTTCTGGCACGACGAAGTGTGCGGGGATATACCCGTCGACATTTCGTCGCGCCTCCGGGGAAGGTCTTTCCGATTCAGGATCTTCGAACCGAACGCGATCCTCGGGATTGGGCTTCATTGCGGACCGTACCCTTGAGTGTCGGTCTAGTCCCATCCGTACGCGCTCGTTGTATGCGTCGAGGTCCTCGTCTTCATATCGCGGGGATATTACTCGTTCGCCGTACGGGCCGCTAGTTCGCGGTTGTGGTTGATGCGGAGGCACGTCACGCTGGCGTTGTTGACGATCTGTTCGTGGCGCGCGATGTGGATGTTGACCACTATTGGCGGTTGCGTTCGCGCGATCGCGCTCGGTTTCGTCGGTCGCGGCTGAGGGACCACGACTGTGCTCAGGTGCTTCGATCCTCAGCTTGGTCGACTCCAGCTCTTGGTGGATTTCGTCCACCGTGCGCGCGTTCTCTACCAGTACTCGGTCTAGTCGCGATTGCATGGCTTGGACTTCATTGATGTAATCGCGAACGAACGTCTGGCCTCGCTGCGCTAGTGCGTTGAGATCCTTAGCGTTTTCGGCTAGTTGCCTTTGCCGCTCGTTAGCCTGATATTGTAACGCTTGCTGGTGCTCGAGCAGTGCTCTTGCTTCGCGAATGGCGGACGCCGTGTCCGCTCGGCTGGATTCTCGCCGGGAGGACGTTCCTTGGCCTGTAGGAGTAGACGTCGGCAGTCCCGGTCCAAAGAATTCGAATGCATTTGCGTGTCTTGGACGAGGAGCGGGTAGCGGTGAGGTGTTGCCCCTACCGCGCCCTGTTGCCGGTGAATAACCTTGTTGGAATGGTAGCGGGTCGCTGCGCGTGGTCCACGAACTCGTGCTTGAACCCGCTCTTGACCCCTCGAACCCTCGGTTAGAGGTAGATCTCGGGGCCCCCTCGTGGTGTCGCGAGGGTTGTTCTTCGACTCCGGGGTGACGCGGGGTGTTGCCCTGGTCTCCCGAAGTCTGGTGTCCGCCCGTAGCCGGCTGTCCGGTACTGTGTTCGTGGGCGGATGACGGCGCGGTTTGGAAACTTGGCGCGTCAGGTTGGGCATGTCGTGATCGGCCTGGTGCCGGAGCGTCATGCCAGGAGGTCGGCGGATTTGGAGAGCGCGCAGGTTGTTTGGAAGACGCTCGCGCGGAGATCCCAGTTCGCGATCTTCCGGCTGAGCTTGCTTCTCCCGCGTAGCCTCGAGGTCTTGATGAGGATGTCTCATCTTGACGTAATCCACCTTCCATTTTGATGGTTCAAGTCTTCGCCCTGTTGGTCTGGACTAGTACCCTCAGAGAGTTCAAAAAAATGTAACAGTGACAGATGTCGCCTAGAGCACACCAGGATAGAACTGATTCAAGCAGTAG
The DNA here is from genome assembly GCA_002964805.2 of Trametes villosa. Classification (NCBI taxonomy): domain Eukaryota; kingdom Fungi; phylum Basidiomycota; class Agaricomycetes; order Polyporales; family Polyporaceae; genus Trametes; species Trametes villosa. Next base: position 27,514 of record PUDQ02000035.1, on the reverse strand, counting down.
ATTAGTCCAGTGTGTAGTTAAGCGATGAGTACAACGAACGCCTGTCGGGCGCGGTCAACCGTGCTACTGTACAGTACCAGCCACCGCGCACGCGGGCGCCTATTGCGTAACGCACGTGACCCAACCGTCCCCGCGTTACAATCGCCCATCGGGCCCATACCGTGCTTGAAACCCACGACGGGCTGTTCTGTTCCGCCCGCTGACTCGTCGACCGCAGCGGGATTGGTGGACTGTGTGACGAGGTGGTGGACGGCGGTGACTGGGCCTTGCAGGTGGGATGCCTCTCCGACCGTGTGGAGGCGAGTGTTTGCGCCTGCGCGAGCACCTCCCTCGTTCCGGGCAGCCAGGCGTGCTGCTATGCGGGCGTCCATGAGCAGAAGCTCACGCTGCGTCATCTCTTCGGCCAGCTCCTTCAAACGGCGCTCTGCTGCACTCCTCTCCAGGGCCTTCCATGCACGCTTCCGGGTGTGTGCTCGTTTTCTCGCCGCAGCCCATTTGCGTTCGTCTTCGCTGTCCGATAGGCAATCGTTGCAGCCGGGGTGTGCAGGATCCACGCAGGCCAGGATACGCGAGAGGTGAAAGGTGGATCTGGGCTAAAGGCAAATGTATTAGCACACCGCCAGTTCCTTTCCTCTAGGAAGGAAGAACTGCTCACCTTATCTTCAACAGGAGTCATACTGACAGAGGCTACAACTAGGAGGTTATGCTGCACGAGGGCGAGTGGGAGTAAGAGGTTTAAGGGCAAGGTTGATCTCCTCCCGTCACCCTCCTCTTGACGGGCGGGATGTGACGGAATCGGTGTCCAGTGAACACGGTAACCTCACCTTGATGTGCTACGGACGACTTGATTGCCAGTCTTGCTTTGCCAGCCCATACCGGCCTCAATTATAAGATCGTGCCAGTCTCAATGATAACACTTGAGGGGTGTTCAAGTTGATTGGTGCAGACATTGATTGGTGCAGACATTGATTGGTGCGTCGATCAGCATGGCAAATTTGGCGCCCATATGATGTCCAGCACCAATCTGCCTGTGCAGCTCGAGGCATAAATTAGCAAGGAATTCTGACTACACATTCAGCTGCATACTGACCAAAGCTACTGTTTTCCGCTTCAAAATTGTACTGCGGGCCCCAGGCCGCTGAGATATTTAAGTTACATGACATGGGCGTTCATTATACAATTTAGCCGCCGAGTCAGACACACCAATCAACAGTTGGCTTTCATCTCGCGCCCCTCCAGCCCTCTCTCCTCCCGTCGCGCACCTCCACGCCCGCTTCCACAGCAGCCCTCTCTCCTCCCATCGCGCACCTCCACGGCTGCTTCCACAAGCGCAAGGCACGTCAATACAACCTACAACATGCTGCCATCGCGTCTGCTCTGCTGCACACGCTGTCCGAGCGGCATCCCCGCCGCACGGCCACGGGCGCACACCCCTCAACCTCAACCTCGGCCGCTGCAGGATTGACCGGCGTGCGGGATGGGTGCAGAGACTCGGAGGAGGCTCTATGCGCTTTGCAGGTGCGCTCACAGCTCCTCTGGACGCGATTCGCGCTCACCACCCCTGGTTCATGCAGCGCCGACCCGCGAGATTGCCTATTCCCATCCCCTCGTCCCACCCCCTCGCGCACCGTGGAAACGTCGACGTACCGCCGTACCGCTGTGTTGCGGCGTGGAAACGTCGACGTACCGCCGTACCGCTGTGTTGCGGCGTGGAGAACTGCAGGCTGGGCAGAGTGGGTGGGTCACTCCCGCAGGTGCGCCCTGCTAGTCTTCGCCCCCCCCATTGCATCTAACAGGCTCGTCCATGCACAGCTCGCTCGGGACGACTCCGCAACTCCCGCGAGCGCGACCCCTGTCCCGCAGCGAACCGGCCGCTGCCGCGATCGCCTGTGCACAACACCCGCGGGCTGCCCCCGATGGCCACCGCGCTCGGGCTTCTCGCGAGCTCGAGCCACTCTCCTGCGCTACGAATCACTGCCCAGGACGTTGGGGAACGCCAGTACCCGGCCCGCCATTGTGCACGCTCCCTCGCGCGGGGACGCCTCCCCGGCGCCGTCGGCATCCGCACGGGCCCGCAAACGGCTCGGCTTGCCCTCATCCTCAACACTACGGACCAGCTCTGCACGCGCACCCGCGTGCTACATCATATGCCCCGCCCCCCGCTCGCTCTCAACAGCGCGCCAGGAAACTCGAGCACCAGCCGCTTGGTCGCTAGCGACGGGGCTTGCTCTGCGCGTTGCTAGCGACGGGGCTTGCTCTGCAATGTCGAGTTCAGGTGTGCGCAGGATGTGTAGCAGTGTGGATCGATTACGCTATTGGACTGTACATCGTACAAAACACATTGGGTTAACATAACAAAGGGTAAAGAGGCTCGTGCGCAGTAGGATGTGTGAGTTCATGGTCGTCTAGACCTCCATACCCCCTTCACCATCGGAGTCATCGAGGGTCAGGTCAATATCCACCCGCTCAACCTTGATTGGAGGCTTGCGCTCGAGCTTAACTGTTGTCGTGGTGTCGTCGTCAGAGTCGTCGATGGTGAGATCAATATCGACATGCTCGATCTTGATCCGGGGCCTTCGGCCGAGCGTGGGTGTGGCGAGCGGAGGTGGTGCGTGCAGCGCGGTGTCGATGGCCCCGAGCTGTGAGGCATACGAGCCGCTCGAACTGAATGTGAGGTCGGGGATAGCAGTCGACTCGGCTGGACGTATGTCATCCGCGTCAGGCTGGCTCTCGGGAGATTCGGAGCGCATCTGCTCAATCGAGGCACGGACGGCGGCGAGCATATCCCGGTCGAAGGTGTTGAGGAAGGGGCTCCCCTCAGACACGGAGGAGGGAGAGCGGCGGTACACCGCATCGAGTTCCGCCAGGTGGGCTAGAACGGAGGCACGCAACGCTTCGTACTCTGCAGTACCGCTGTCCGACACGCTGCTCCAGGTGGGACTCCCAGGGGTACCAGCCACATCAGGCGCTACAGTGCCAGCAGTTACGGGAGAAGGGGCCCGAGATGATGCAAGAGTTCCCAGATAGGCGTTGTCCTTGTCTTTGTTCAGGTCAGCCAGAGAAGCACGGATTGCGGTCTGTAGATCTTCATCGTTGGACGTCTCCGAGAGAGGTTCGGCGGACGTGGATGGCAGGGTGCGAGGGGGAGGGAGAGGCTGGGACAGGGACGAGGACGAAGCGTGCGTGGATGGGGGGCCGGCGGACCAGGAGGCGCGGGAGGAGGAGGCCTCCGAAGACGGGGGACCGGCAGACCAGGAACCATAGGAGGACATGGATTGCGAAGAGGTAGACTGTGAGACGAGGGACGGCGAAGAGGTAGACTGTGAGACGAGGGACGCATTGATGGCTGTGCGCAGGTCTTCTTCATATGCTGCTTGAGAGGGTGTACGCCGGCGAGTCTTCAATGGGCGCTCGGAGTCGGTGTCATGATCAGAAGGGTCAGAACGCTCGGTGTCGTTGGAACGCGCCGGACGCTTCATCTGGGCTCGTGATGTGGCCTCCGGCGTAGAGCTGAATTGGTTGATCAGCTCAGCCGGTTGCATGCCACTTAAATGCAGAGAGAGCTTACCGCAATGAGGGTGCCGATGACCGAACACCAAGCTTGTCAAGGTCGCGCCGACTAAGTGCACGGTGGACACCGCAGCCGCCAGCTACTTCGCAGTGTTTCTGGCAGCACGAGCGTGCGCACTTGCCTGCTACACGGCTGGTTCCGCATATCTGGCACCATCGTTGATTGGCTTGCTCCTTGCTCGGTCGCTGCTCCTGTTTCTGACGATGTGTTAGTCATGTCTAGATAGGATGTCATGTATGAGAACGTACATCGTGTTTGTATGCCCCTTGATTGGGCGGTGGGGCACTGGCTGCACGGTGCACCTGCCTCGTCCCCGTAGCCTGACCGCTGGCAGGGGCTGGTAGGCTTGCAGAACGTGGAGGAGGGCCGAGAACGCGGGAATTGCACCAGCGATAGTACAGCTCATGCGCGGGTGTACCATCGGGCCGGCGTGCATCGCACTATATGCGGTGTAGGTAAGTAGTTCTAGCACAGTCAGTGGCAGGTTGTAGGCTTACAATAACGTAGCTTTGTCCTGTGCGGCATTGGAGGATGTCCAGCCGACGATGACAATGACGGCATCGCCAGTTGAGCCTGCTAAGCGGACCCCAATGCCACTCCTCCTCGTCGAGCTCAGGGAGGTCGGTGTTGTCCAGGTTGTCAGACATGATGTCGGGTGGCTGTGGGTAATAGAGGCGGAAGTGACGGGAGCAGGTGGATAGACGAGAGGAGGGATCGCAGAGGCGCAGATGGAGGGAAGGAGGAAGGAATGGAATGGCGTCGACGTTCACCTTGCGGGTTTATATAAAGCAGCAGAGCCCTCGCATGCCGTCACCGAAGCCGTTGGGTGACAATCGAGAGGGCGTCTGGAACGTATAGCACTCACCCTAGTTGGGCGAGACACCAGGCCAATTGCAGAGAGAAGAGGGTGCACATATCAGAAAACACCGTGAGGTGCAATAGGAACCAGTAACAAAACAAGTGAAGCCGTCTACTCCGAGAAGCCGTCTACTCCGAATCGTCTCCTTCTTCATATCCATCCTCGCCCTCGCCTTCCTCCTCACCTTCATCCTCTGCTGCGTGTTTTCCCTGCCCGCGTTTGTGGCTGCGCTCCCGAGCTGAACCAGCAAGTTCCTTACGCACCGCCGTCCACACGTTCTTCTTCGTGCGTGGAAGATTGAGAATCCGATCGCGCTGAAGTTGTGGAGAGTTGACCCAGGTGCGACGTGCACGTTGATAGGTTGAGGATTTGAATGGACGTCCGAATACGTACTCGAACCGCTGGCGGAGCGAAGACTTCTCGTCTGTGTTGGCGTCCCCGACGTCCATGCTCTCATCCCCAATGAATGCGAATGCACGGGCCACATCGCGAGCGTAGAAGGCAGCAGGCCACGCTCGCTTGGTTGGTGGGGCGTAGACAAGCTTCAGATCCCACAGCTGATCGAGATCCTTGATGGCGAGTGAGGGTAGGACGGGGCGCCGCAATCGCCCAGTTGTGACCGATTGACTGGGTGTTTGGTTGGGCGGCTGTACGGGGTAGACATGTGTGTAGAACGGGGCGGGGAACATGCCTATGCTCGTCGTCTGGGTACTAGGAGGGAGCGACTGTGCGGGCCACTGGGTTGGCAGAGGCGAAGCCTGAGGCGCCCCGGGGGGCAGGGTGCGTGCCGGCCCAATCGTACCAGCAGTCAAGCCACCTGCCAGGGCGCTGTCAGAAGTTGTTGACATAGCTGATAGCCCCGAGTCAGATGACCTAAGCCCCAGGTGAGACGATAGCCCCGAGTCAGATGACAGCCCCGAGTGAGACGATAGACCTGAGTGAGACGGCTCTAAGCGAGACGAGCCGAAGTCGTCAGCATCCAAGGACATGCTTGAGGTAGCTGATTCAAGGATGGACATCATCGAGTCAGCATGCGGTACTGCTGCTGGGCTGGGTGGGTTCAGAGGCTGGGCGGGGACGGGCCACCCGAGCGGCGGCGCGTTTGGGGGCTGGGCATGGACGGGCCACCCGGGGCCGGGCGGTGGGCAGAATGCACCGCCAGTAGGGTACGGGAAGGGGTGGAACGGAGTGACGTATGGTAGGTGAACGGGCATGCCTGGCGTAGGGGAGAACAGCGGCATCTGGACCGGCATAGGGAGAGACGGAGGTGGCAACAACGGGGTGAGTTTCTTGCCTACGCGCTGCGGATCACCTAACCCTTTCATGCGTCCGCGAAGCCCGGTGATACGAGCGCATATATCGTCGATATCCGGGCAGTGTTTGACTCCTATGCGCCTGATCAGCACATGCTCCTTGGGGTGTACGATGATCTTGTGGCTGAGCTGCATCGTGACCCAGGAGCGCGTAGCCAGGTTGTAACGCTGAACGGCTTGTTCGTTCTGCAGACCGAGATCTTGCATGGCTTCGGTTAGTTTCGCAAGCTCGATGGTCGGCCACGTTGATGTGCCTTGAATCTGGGTCTCAGTGACGGCATGGCCATCCTGGGGCGATGTTAGCCTATTCTATGCGATATCAAGCTGAGAACCGTACCGTTGTCCAGGCATCCAGAAAGAATGTTCGTCCAACCATCACCAGGTTCTCTCGCCGTTCCGCCTCCGCCTGACTCTTCAGCACACGCTTCTGCATACCCGTGTCCCAGTCAGCTTTCATCGCCTCAGGCATGACGGTGCGATGAAGGCGTTCGGTATCCTCGGAGGGCGGCATGGCCATGCTGGAGTGCGGTTCAGGCCGTGACAGACTGAACATGTCTGTCGGCGGTGCTGGGGGAGGATTCGCAAGGAGTTTCCGCTCCTGATCGTGGGCTTTGAAGCTGCACGGCGTGGGTAGGTCAAGACAGTGCTTCTTACACCGCTGATGGGCGCAGCCGCCGGCGGGCTTCTGCGCAGACCGACATCCCGGTGCCTTACAGGTCCTGTTTTGTGAGGCAGTTGCTCCGCCCGCCAATGGCGTGGAGTTGGGCGCAGGGATGAACTCGTATTGCCGGGGTGGCTGAGGCGGACCCGGGACTTGTGTCGAGGGCGGTGTGGGCATGGTCGTGTTGTCCATGGGGGTGGGGTACTACACAGAGTGTGGTAGGAGGGCAAGCGGGCAGACAGTGTGTTTATGATCACAAACGAACATGACATTGACGAGCTACAGGGTTCTACTCGGTAGGGAGGAGGAGGCACCTGGCATGGGACCGGCCCGCTTGCACCGCTGTCGTCCTACGGGCGCCTATATATCGGCGCTTGCCGGGGGGTCGTTGGGGGCAGCGGGGGCAGTGGCATTTTAGGCAGTACTGACTCTTTGACGTCTACACAGCAGTAACCAACGGTTATATTCGCGCATTTTTCATACCGGGTACACTTATATGTCTATGCTACATGTATGGACAGTTTTGAGCGATATCCGACCTGCCATACAGGAGGGGGAGGCAAAGGAAGACCACTGCGCTCAAATTAGCGCCCATAGGTACCGAACATCAACACCACCCGTTTGGGCAGAATACACCACCGCGTGGCGTGCGCGAGGGTGCAACAGAACGGGGAATGTACCTCCACGGCGCCTCCGGGTGTGACTATGAGCGCGCGCAACCGTATCAGACTACGGGCCGACAACGAGTGTACCTGAAAGAAAGACTGCGCACAAGGCCACAGGTGAACACTCGCAGTCGTGCGCGCACATAGTCGTCGTGCGTATGGTCTGCCAGCGGCTCGCGCGCGCGCGTGCGCGATGCTGTCAATGTGTACTGTGTGCGCGCGGACGGCTGAGCGAGCGCGCGGACGGTAGGAAGCCAGCTGCCGGGCGCAGAAGGGTCACAAGTGGCAGGAGTCAAAGCCGGGGCAACTGCAGGTGCATCATCCCCGCGAGCGCAGACACAACGAGCGTGGAGCGTCTTGATACATGAGGGGCGACGAAGCAGGAGGCAACGAGCACGGAGCGGGGGTCTAACCAGCCTGAGGATTGATGCAAGGTCAGCAGCTCGCATGCCCTCGCGCATCGCGCGCACGGCTTCGCGCATCGCGCGCACGGCTTCGCGCACATTGCGCGCGAAGGTAGAGGCAGTGGGGGAGCCGCGGGGTAACAGACATACAAATCAGAGTCGAATTCTTCGCGTCACCGCGCGGCGGTGACGTGTTGAGGATACCGCGCGTACTACTCGAGTTCTATGACCTCCTCTTCCCCCTCTCCGCCCTGCGGCGCCGCGCGCTCGCTCGCTCGCTTCCGTCCGGCGTGGGGCTTGCCAAGAACACCCTCCAGGGCGTCCTCGTCGACGACATCGGGGATACGCGCCCACGATCCGACGACTGTTCCCGAGCGAACAGACTCGTCACTCAGGGAGTGACGCAGCCGCAAGACCGTGAGATGGCCGCGCGAGAAGGCGCGCTCCGCATCGGTGGAGGACCCTAAGACAGCCACGTTAGAGTCGGTTACATTAGCAATATAACGAGATACATACCGGGAGCCGAAAGATAGTCGAGGGCCATCTGCGCGAGCGCGCGCTCGGACAGCGCAAGGGGGCTGGTGTTCTTCAGAATAAGGTCCCAATACTTGAGGGGATCCTCGACGGTCGTGAGTGGCGGTGTCTCGAGGTATGTCTGTAGCGCGTCGGCGGCGGACTTGTTCTTCTTCGCGATGGACGAGAACAGCTCGCGCGTGTTCTTGCCCTGTTCGAACCGTCAGTACATCATGAATACCACAGGCGCGAGGAGAATATACGCACGCGCGTCGACGCGGCCTGCACACTGAGGCGTCCAGGCCCCGTGCCGGAGGACTGGCCAGCGTCCGCGCGCTGTTTTCCTTTGTTCACCGGGCGCGGACGCGGCACTCCGCTGGACGAGGCGCTGTCTGTGTGTATATGCGATCCTGTCAGTGGTCATCTATACACGGTGCGCAGCAACACGTACCGGCGGTGTCGCTGTCCGCGCGGCGTGCGGCAGCCGGCTCGGAGGCGGGCGGGGCCTCGGGCTTGTAGCACTCACGCCACTCCGTCTTGACGATGTCGAGGGCCTCATCAATCCACTCTTTCGGCCATTCCTGTTTGACGAAGTACTCAGTCTTGTATGCCGGGTGGAGGACTATAGGGATCGAGCACATCAGCACAAACAATGTATCATAGCTACAAGGATGCACTTACTCATAGCAATGCGATACACGATCGATTCGTCAGTAAGCTGATAGTATTTATCCAGAATCGCGCGGCCGCGCTTGGCGGCGGCGCGCACGCACGGCTCCAGCTTGTCGTTGTTCGCGAATTCGTCGACGTGGCGCGTCAAGACGTCGATGTAGGGGATGATCTCGTGGACGAGGGCACGAGAGCTGGTGGAGATCTGGTTTGTGGCGAAAAGGAATGGCTGCGAGGAACATGTCATCAGCATCATCAGGATACTAGCACAGTAGAACGGCCGACTCACGTCAAGAAGCTCCGACAGATGGTCCAAGAGGGTCCATTCCTCGTCCGCAATGATGAAGCGGCGGAGGCGGACACCTCCCTTCTTGTTGAACTGTGCCTTGTCGCACAGTTCCGTGAGCACCGGGCGCATCTCGAGGGCCCGCTGTATAACCTCCGTGACCGTATTCCACCGTGTCTTCACAGAGCGCACGAGGACGGAGCTGTTCAAGCCGGCCTCCGCCGCGAGCTTCGCGAGCTCCGCGCGAACAGTCGGACTGTTCCAGACCTTGCGCGAGAGCTTCATGATCTATGGAAGCATCATAAGCACACTGCTCTACGCAGAACGGCGCACAGAAACTCACTTTCTCGAGCGCCAGCTGTCCCGCGGTGATCTCGTCGCGGGTCAGGACGAGCTCGGGGAGCTCCTCGTCGAGGTTGTCGAGGAGCTCCCGATCTGCCGCTTCGCGGTCTTCATCGGCCTCCTGCTCGGCTTGGACCTCCTCGTCATCGACGTCGCCATCGTTCAGGTCTGCCACGGCCTGCGGAAGGTCGTCGCTTCCGGCGCCCGCATCTTCGGACTCCTCGTCCGAGGCACGCCTGCGACGCCCAAACTGAGATAAGATCGCCTACAGAGCCGCCGCCTGTCAGTGTACTGCATGAAGAGCAATATAGAGAGTATACGAACCTTCACTACAAGGTTCAATACGTGACCGAAGCACCTAACGCGCAGGGCTGTTCCTCGATACCCCGGCATGAGATCCATCATGCGCTTGAGCATGACCATGTTGTTCTCAGCATTGTCGCAAGTGAGAACGTGGACCTGCAAAGTGCCGCACCGGCGTGAGCGACGGAACGGATCAGTGTTATAAGTAGTGCGGGCGCACCTTGTCAGTGATCCCGTATTCTTGGAGACATTCGACTAAGGCCTCCGCGAGGTACGCGCCTGTGTGAGCTTTCGTCAACCTGTACAAGATTAGATCAGTACTCCGGTGCATGATCGATGCGACGGGTTGGACTGACCTCACGAAGTCGAGGATCACATGTTGGATTTCCCCCTGATCGTGCCAGTGGGCGGTGACTCCTAGAAAGGCCAAGACGTTCGGAGATGTCCAGCCATCCACGCAAATGTGGATCTTCCCAGGAAGACTCTGCAAAGCTGTCAGCTTACGAGTGCAGACGACGAGATAGCACGAGTAGTTACTAACCGCCAGAAGTGTCTTGAGGTTGGTCTGCGCGTGTTTGAAGATCGCGCGCACATCGCGGGACACCGTCTTGCGCGATGGCAGCTTGACCTTGCCGTACAACATGCGGAGGATCTGCGCGAACTCCGGATCCTCCACGATGGCGTACGGGCAGTGGCGGCGCGCACACCAAAGGGCCAGGAGGACGCGAAGACGAGCCGGCGAGTACTTGACACCGCTGGCGTAAGCCGTGAGGAGCTCGGCCTCCGGGGTGTCGTCCGGTTCACAGCCGTCGACGTGGCGTTTGAGGTTACCGGTCGAGTCCTCGTAGTCGGTACGGTCCACGTGCCTGGAGGGATGTCTATGGCAAGAGCGTGCTGCCGGTCAGCAACCTGTTCGCTCATACAAGATGAACCGACTTACTTCTTGCACACGAAGCGGTACACAGAGCTTCCTTGCGGGCCGGCGACGATGGTCGGAGGGTGGAAGTGTTTATAAACACTGGACCTCCACCCTTTGGAAACGACAGCTGCAGATCGCGTAAGATCGCGGTCTCGCGAGCGTCGAGGAGAGCTTACCGAGAACGTCTTCGGGCTTCATGCCACGGTAGCGCTCTTGAAACCGCTCTCGCTTCGTCACCGCGGAGAGGACCGTGCGACGAGCACGAGACGCGCGCGCTGCGACGGCCGCGACGCCGCCATCTGTCGCGTCGGCACCCTCGTCGCTAGCGTCTGCATCTGCGGTGCGCTGGGAGGCGGGAGGAGGGACCGCGACGTCGGAGCGAGCAGTCGGAGAGCGAGGGGGGCTCTCGTCGCGCCCGCTGGCTGACGGAGACGTCGCATCGGTGGCAGAAGCGTCCTTGAGATGTTTCTTCGGCGGACTGCGGACGTCGGACTGGCGCGGAGCACGTCCGCTGACGGTCGCTCGAAGAGGGCCGGAGTCGGCATCACGAGAACGCTTGGGCGGGGGCGCGTCGGACATCGGTGCAGAGAGGTTGGAGCTGGAGGTGACAGGTCAGGGCGAGGGGCGTGGGGGCGACAGAGCAGTGACCGAGTATCACTCTGAGGAGGAGCGGCGCACGAGCCGCACCTTTATATGATAGAGCGGGGCGTGCCAGCCGAGGGACTTGGCCTCTGTGGACGCCCCGTGATTGTCAACGCTGGAATGAACAATTAGTCAACATACTGAGGCCAGATGGCGATTGAGGCAGCTCACCATGCACGTTCAGCTGGTGCACATGGTGCCGAGGAGCTCCAGAGCACGTACAGTAAGCATGAGCAGCCGCAAGGCGAGCAGCACGCCCATCGAGGCGGTGGTCTAGATAGGCAGGATCAGCCAACCAGGTAGCGGCCAAAAAAAATCCGACGAGGCTCACCGGGCGACCGGGGTCCGTCGAGGGCCTCTTGGAGGTGTGCATGCGGCGGTGGCTTCGACGTCGCCGCGCGGAGGACAGGAGCAGCGGGGAGGGCGATCAGAAAGCCGAGGCTGTAGCACACGAGGGACCTAAGGCTCGTCCTGGACGAGTTTTGTCAGTTATCAGTGTGGCCTGGGCACAACGGAGAGACACAACCGTACCAGGGATAGCGTATCGATGGGGGAGGAGGAGGAGGGTGGAGACGTGGCAGAGAGCGTGAGCCGGTAGCTGGACGTGCGCCTGCGCCGCGCGTGGTTCAACTACATCCGGTACTCCCACACACCATACTCGTATACGCTCCCCACGCACAGACCCCCAGAGGGGCGCTCATACGGCGTCGCGTTTGCTCTTGCTGAACTGCGTCGTCGTGCGGACTGCGCCGCGCGACGGCGGTGCGCCGCCTGCGAGCTCTCATCGATACTACTGTACTGCCTAGTCTGGCTAGTCGACTGGGCCTCTGATGTTCTTTCTGCGAGTCCGCACAAAGCCACGCACCCGCCTCAAGGCCGGTGAGCCCTCGCCCGCATCCCGACGACCATCCGCTGAGGGCGCGCACGACAGCACGGCGAGTACGGATTGGGCCGATAACAGAACACGAGGACCTGTTTCTCCAACACCGGCCAGATTGCGCAAGCCCCACTACACTGACTGGACCGCGACTCGCGGTGCCCTCGCACACGCACACCCGGCGCCCTCGCGCACGCACACCTGGCGGTTCGAGGGCCTTCACCGGTGTACGCGCTATATAGACGGGTAGGATTCACCCCGAGCTCCTGCAACCGTGACCGGCCAATCTCCCGCCCTCCACAGTCAGCATCCGCACGCGTTCCACCATGATGAACATTTCGTTCGATGGCGCCGACATCCACCTCATGGTCGACACGTCGCGCGTCTCCCGCTACCTGTTGCAGGACGAACTGATGCCCGCGATCACTCTCCTCGTCTATGGGCCGACGTATGCGCTCACGGCAAGTGTTGCGATTGACTCGGTGTACGATCGCGCTGATTGCATCACAGGTCCTGCTTCCGACGGACGACCTTCAAGACCTCCGTCTCGAGCACGTCAACGCTTGGATATCGCTCTTCCACGGGCCTCTGCGGAGCCAGTGCGAGGCCTCCGAAGAGCAATTCGAGGCGCTGATGGACATCGCCCTCACGTACCGCGCGTTCGCCACGCACCACGCCGATCTCAAGCTCAACGACTTCGTCGCGTTCACGGACCGTCTGATCCAAGCGGCGCTCGACCTCCACCCTCTCGAGGGGGCCGATGACGAGATCCAGGAGCTCGTGGGGTGGCTCCACGTGAACATGCCCGCGGTAAGCGCATTTCCGGCTCTTCCTCTCGACGAAGGTCTATTTGCTCATTATCTCTATGTTCTAGGACATCTACGACTGTCCCGAGCTTCGCATGGACTACGCCAACACCGCTCAACAGGTCCACGGCACTCCGATCGCGCCCTTCACCATTCCGAATGCGGTGATGCGCGCGCTGCGCCGTCTTTCCCTCGACAACGCCCGGCGCGACTTGACAGTCACCACGCCAACCATCCCTCACCCCACTGCCCCGGGCCAGAACGAGGACAACACTGCGCGCCCCACCGCTCAGGCTCGCGCGAGCGTCGACATCGGCGCGCGCGGGCATGCTGACACCGGCGATAGTGAGCTCGCCACAGGCTCCGCGCGCGAAGCTACGAGCACCAAGGACGCGCGCGCGCGCAGGTGCGAGCACCTCTACTATGAATTTGTGCAACCTAGACTAACATGCCGTAGCGCGCATTGTCGACAGGGCCACGAGCTTGCGCGATCGCACCATCATCCGGCGTCGCGGCGAACACAGCCGCGCGCGCGCTCCTCATGCCGCGGATGGTACCCCATCGCCCGCGGCCTCACCGCCGTCCTCCACCGAGGAGGATCCCGCCCGCGACTCCGATAACGAGTCGGTTCCTTCGCTGGTGACGATCTCTGAGTCCGAAGACCCCGAGGAGTACACTACTGATGAAGATAGCGACCTTAGCGACTGATGCCGACTAGACTGAGGGTGGCATAGACACAGTACCTAGACCTAGTACTACCGCTCCGTCCAAACATCTTGTAGACCTGCTTGAAGTGCTTAACAATCTTAGACTCTTTTTCTCCTCATGTCTGACACCCGTGTGCCTACGTTATGACCAGTTTTACACTGCATGTTTTGGTTCCCGAACCCCTAACCCGAGCCGGATCCCCACAGATCCCAAGGCTGCACCCAGACCCGCGCTTATCCGGGCGTCCGGGTGAACCGGATCCGCGCCACCCGGACCTATGGGTGCGGCTCCAGGTTTGGACGGTTCGAACCGGTCACGGACCCGGAGCCGGTGGCCAGCCTTACCGCAGCCAGCACGGCTCCAGCAGCGGCGTGTCTCTGCACCTCCTCAGGCACCTGCCCCAGTCCGGCGATCCGGGAGAGAGCGGCACGTAGCAAACAGAAACCGCGAGTACGAGCGCACCCTCCAGGAGGAAGAGCAGCAACGTCAACAACGACGTGCGCAGGTCCCTCCAGCGCAGGCACCAGCAGCAGCACCTCCTCCTCCAGCACCGCCTAGCCCTGATCTCCAGCCGCTACCGCAGAACGCACCTCCAGAACACATCCCGGACATCGAGCTCCCAGATCTCCCAGAGATGGATGCTGATGAGGTCTTCTTTGCCGGTATCTCGAGCACGGGCCCCAGGAACCATGAACTCCCCTCCACGCTGAGGGAAGCGTTCAGCACTCCTGAAGGCGAACACTGGCGGGCTGCTCTCGAGGAGGAGCTTCAGAACCTGCGGGACAACTGCGTCTACGAGACAGTGCCCATTCCATCGGGTGTACGGCCCATCACGTCCAAACCCGTCCTCCGCGTTAAGTTCGACAAGAACGGCGGGATTGAGCGGTTCAAGATCCGTATCGTGGCTCGAGGATTCACTCAGAAGGCCGGCATTGACTACCAGGATGTCTTTGCCCCTGTCGCCAACCTTGAGTCCGTGCGCATCATCCTTGCCCTCGCTGCGCGGTACGACCTCGAACTGGACCAGATGGATGTCTCAGCCGCCTACCTCAATGGCGAGCTTGACGAGGAGCTGTACCTCATGCCCCCAGAGGGTGTGGCCATTGAACCCGGTCACTGCTGGCGTCTCAAGCGGTCCCTCTACGGTCTCAAGCAGGCTGGCCGCACGTGGAACAAGACCTTGGACCGGAAGCTCACCGGACTTGGTTTCACCCGCCTCGACTCTGAGACGTGCCTCTACGTCTTCCACAACAACCAGGGCCAGCTCTGCTTCCTCGTTGTCTACGTCGACGACCTGCTGCTCGCTGCCACCTCTCGTGCCTTTATGGATGAGGTGAAGCGCAAGCTCACTGCGCAGTTCAAGATGCGAGACCTCGGAGCGGCCTCCTACATCCTTGGCATTGCCATCCGACGCGACCGTCCAGCGCGCACCGTCTACCTCTCCCAGCGGCAGTACATCGACACCGTCCTTGATCGGTACGGGATGAAGGACTGCAAGCCTCAGTACACACCCATGGCTACCAGTGTCAAGCCTTCTGCTGACGACCCCGAGGACAACACCACTCGCCATTCCATCGAGATCGAAGGTCGCTCAGTGTCCTACGCTAGCGTCATTGGGTCTATGATGTACGCGATGATGGGCACTCGGCCTGACATTGCGTATCTGGTTGGAGTCCTCGGTCGGTACTCTGCCAACCCCAAGCGGTGCCACTGGGAGATGGCAAAGCGTGGCCTGCGGTACCTCAAGGCGACCCGTGACATGGAGTTGCGCTTTGACGGCTCTGATGTTGCCGGAGACATGGACTTCCACGGCTACTCGGACGCTGACTGGTCTGGCGATCGCGACACCTCCCGGTCCACCTCCGGTTTTGTCTTCATCAGCAACCGGGGTGCCATCGGGTGGTCAAGCAAGCGTCAGTCTTTGGTTGCCCTCTCCTCCACGGAGTCCGAGTACATCGGCCTCAGCAACGCTGGCCAACACCTCGCTTGGTTGCGCACGTTCTTCTCTGAGATTGGCCACCCACCGGGTGAATCCTCCATTCTCGCGTGCGACAACATGGCGGCCATCATCCTGAGCAAGGACCCGCAGTACCGCGCTCGCACCATGCACATTCAGCGCAAGTACCATTTCGTGCGCGATGACTTGGTCGCGAAGGGTCAGGCGGAGGTTCGCTGGGTTCGGACGGATGACATGGTGGCGGACATTCTTACCAAAGCTCTCCCGCATGAGAAGCACTGGAAGTTCGTCCGCGCTATGGGTCTTAGGCTGCGCTCGAGTGGGAGTGTTGGAATGCACTGAGCAATGGACAAGCGCCGTAGATAAGATACCTACTATATCAGGACTTGTTAGATAATCTGAGCACAGCCACCAGCCAGCGCATACCGCGCTGGCCTCCTCTCTTTCCTTTCCTCAGTCGTTCCTCTTACAGACGGCTGAGGTATGTCATTCATTTGTCTACTGTACCTTTCAGATAGCTCACACATGTATGTAGCGCGTCTCCCTTACAGGTACAGATAATAGATCGAGTCGTTCCTCTTACAGACGGCTGAGCGCGTCTCCCTTACAGATTCCGACATGGGACGCGTGGCGCTGGCGGGTCCCGTTCGAGGAATGGCACACCGAGTGCAGGGACATAGGTTGGGCCGAAATGGTGGCCATTGAGTTGGCGGCCCGTAGACTCGAGGAACTCGGGGAGACGAACGCGACGTTGCTCATCCGAGGTGACAACATCGGGGTCATCGGGGCGTGGACGCGCGGTCGGAGCAGAAACTTCCAAGTTAACTTATCGATTCGGCGAACAGAAACCCTATGCGCGGCGGCCAACCTCGGGCTGTCGCCTACCTACGTCAACACCGCCATCAACAGGGCAGACCCCGTGTCTCGCGGCACACCGGGGCCCGAACTTCATAGGTTCCGCTCGATCTTCGCGCTCCCGCAGGAGCTCGCGCCATTCCTTGAACATGTCTAGTTCGAACACGGCGCAAGCGTCCGCAAGTGTGAACGCGTCTTCCGAGGGAGTCAGGGGAGGACTCGGTTTGGTCACCGGGACCCCTTCCTCGAGCTCGCCGCGTACCTCGGCTAGACGAAAGCCCAGAAGACCTCTCCCCCAAAACGTCGTGGCCCCTTCGCCTCTGAGACCCTTCGTCCTCGCAGACGAGCGACTCCAGGCCTGGTCTACCCCCCACGGCAATCAGTACAAACAGAATCTCTCATCTCTCATCCCTTCCTCCGCCTCTTCGAGAATCTTCCAACTCATCTTGAACGGGCTCGAGCCCAGAACACGGAAAAATTACGGCGCCGGCCTCCTCCGCTTCACACAGTTCTGCGACCAAATGGGGATACCAGAGGACGCGCGCATGCCGGCGCCGGAACCAGTGGTGGCGGCTTTCGTAGCCCACTACGCCGGGTCCATCAGACACGACACAATCATGGGGTGGCTTTCAGGCCTAGCGGCTTGGCACGCGATGAACGGCGCGCAGTGGGATGGGAGCAAGATGCTCTCCTACGTCAAGAAGGGCGCGCGGAAAATCGAGCCTCCCGCGCTGCCGAAGCGTCCCCCGGTAACCCTAGAGCATATGCACGCCCTATTCACGGGGCTGAACCTGGCGGACACATTCGACGCGGTGGTCTTCGCTGTTGCGAGCTGCGCATTTTGGGGGTGTAGACGGTAAGCGTCGGTTAAAAGACGCCGTGGTGATCGGACGCTGTACGCGTGATCGCTGACCGTCGTTCACAGGCTGGGCGAGCTAACGATCCCCTCCCGAGGAGCGTTCGACGCTACGAGGCATGCAGGCGTGTCGACGAATGTCGGGACTAGAGCCCTACCCAGCGGGGTTCGTTATTCGATCTTTCACATCCCGTGGACCAAGACAACCAAAACCGCGGGCGCAGACATCATACTCACAGCGAACGCGGACCCAACGGATCCCGTCAAAGCCTTGGCGAATCACAGATCGATCAACTCGGGACTGCCATCCGAAGCCCCGTTATTCGCGTTCGAGTCGGCAGGGAGCGGGAGCGCGTGGGCTCCCATGACAAGGGACTGGTTTCTGGATCGGTGCAACGAAGTCTGGGAGGCTAACGGACTAGAGAAGTTGTCCGGTCACTGTTTCCGAATCGGAGGGGCTACGGAACTATTGTTACGAGGTACGCATCCGGACATTGTGGCCACCCAAGGGGGGTGGAAGTCGAAAGCGTTCTTAGAGTATTGGAGGAAGATCGAGCAGATCTTGCCGTTGTTCATTTTGGACTCTTTCAGTCAGTCTCGGGCCCAGTTATTGTCGAACACCATGGACGATTTCAGACGCAGGCATAACCTACAGTAATACAAATTTCGAAATTTACGAGCTACGCTGTGTGGGGGAGTCGGGCGCGCTAGCGCACGGAGGGCGCGAGCTGCGAGCCCGACTGTAGTGCTTCGCTCTTGGGGGCGAGTCGTTCTCGTCTTCTCGCGCTCGAGCGGGGTTTCCGTCAGCAGTTGCATGTCCGAGGCGACGCGCATCCAGGCTTGTGGACCTCGCGAGACGCTCACGCAGCGCGGAGAGTTCGCCCGCCACAGCCTCGAGGAGCGCATCCACGGACGCGACGCGACGCGTCTGGGCACGTGCCTTTCCGGTCACGTGACCCGGGCGACGGAACCCCGTCTCCCCCCGCACCACGAAACTAGGATGCAACACGAGTGTTCGAACCCCGGACCACACGGAACTCGTGTTGTCATCCTTTTCATTGACCACTCTCCGTCTAGGTAGCACGCTATTAGGAAGCCTCGGAGGAGGACGCCTCGGCGGAGGAGGACACTGGCACCTCGGAGGAGGAGGACACCTCGGAGGAGGACGGCGCCTCGGAGATGGATTCCTCCGTCTCTTCAGATATTATGCGTCCACCTTCAATTTCAGAGCGCTCCACTTATTCGTGGGTAAGTCCGCGTTGTTAGAACCGATGATCAATGTCTTACAGACGGCTGGTGTTATACAGATTGAAGACCTCTTCTCGCGACATCGCCCCGCTTCTCGCACTCGCAGGTTTGTAGATAAATATGAAGCGCAGGGCACCCCGGGTTCTAGCGACACCAGCTCGCGCGTAGGCGAGCCACAGCAGGACGTCGGCGCAGTGTCGTGTTCGAACGATACCACGGTCCCGGAAGCGGATCCTGCCATCGCGTCGGCGCGCGCACGGCCGAGCCCGTTTGCCCCTTCCACAGCGCTAGTGAGCTCCCCGTCAGCCGTCGGCGCAGACGGCATGGCAGCTGCCGACACTTCGGAGAGTGCGCACGCTTCTGAGTCGCCCGCCAACCTTGCCGGTAGCGCACTGACCGTGGGTGCAGCCGTTGGATTGAAGGTGCGCTTCTCCCAAAACGTTTCCCGTGCGACTCGCGATAGCCAACTCCTAACCCTAACCCTAACCCTAACCCTAACCCTAACCCTAACCCTAACCCTAACCCTAACCCTAACCCTAACCCTAACCCTAACCCTAACCCTAACCCTAACCCTAACCCTAACCCTAACCCTAACCCTCTAACTCGTTCACTTCGCTCCTTCCTTAACTTTAACTCCTTTTAAACACTTAACCCTTTAAACACACCCTAAACTCCTTAGCTTACTCCTTCTTAACACTCCCTAACTCCCTTAACACACTTAAACCCCTTAGCTTACCCCTTTACTTCCACTCCCTAACCCCCTTAACACTCCTTAGCTTACTCCCTTAACACTCCTTAAAACACTTTACCCCTTAACTCACAACTCCTAACTCACCTTCACCTCCTTAGCTTACCTCACTTTACCTTAAAACACTCAAAAACTCGCCCATAACACTCTAGCTTACACCTCAACTCCACCCCCCTTACACTTTAGTAGTCTACCTACTCACCCTACACTTTAGCCCTACTTACCTTACACCCTAAGCTTAGTAGTAGTGCCCCTTACACACTCCCTTACCTCAGGTAATAGTCCCTTACACTCACTCCAGTAACCCTTGCACTACACTTCCTTACCAGTTAGTAGTACCACTTACACACAGGTGTAGTCCAGCTGCTAGTCACTTACACCGACTCAAGTAACTCTTACGCTTAACCTGCTTACCCATTAGTAGTACACTTAGTAGTACCCCTTACAAGCACATCTAGTCCAACTACTACTCACACTAACCCACACAAGTAACCCTTACACTTCACTTGCTTGCCGGTCACACAACAGTGACGGTCCACAAGATTCTTGTGGAATGTCACTTTATTGTGACACATCTTTCCTGGCAGGCAGGAGGAGTCAGTCACATCGGTTGTCACATCTGTGTGACGCTCCACAAGATTCTTGTGGACCGTCACCCCTTGTGACTGGTAGCACATGACTTGTGACCACTCCCTCAGATAAGGTTGACATTCAGTGGAGGCCACCTAATATCTTTACAACAACACAAGCTATAAGCACGATTTTTTGGCACATGGTAGGTATGCTTCTAATCTATCTAACTACACTCTAATATCATATGGCATCCATGGTTTCTGACCCAGTATAGGCCGGCATCCATGAGCAGTGGCCCTACTTACACCGGCATCCAGCAATGCTTGCTTAATATCTTCATAGCCAGAGTTGATATGAGCACGATTTTTGTTGCATCTTATAGCCATGCTTCTAAGCTACCATAAACCACCTGGATGCCCAGTGGCATCCATGGTTTTGCACTCACTACAGGCCGGGCATCCGTGGCTAGGGCATTTAGTTACGCCGGCATTCAACGGATGCCGCTCAATATCTCCATAACCAGAGGTCATAAGAGCACGATTTTTGTTGCATCATGTAGCCCTGATCTGTAGCTATCCAAAAACCCCCGGATGCCCAGTGGCATCCATAGTGGTTGCCGAGATACAGGCCTAACAAGTGGTGGGCATCCACCGGGCATCCACCGGGCATCCGCCACTGACGTCAGTGTCCGGTATTATATAGATAGGCGCTTCTTTAGCACGGTCTATGCAAACCGTGTGAACACCAAGAAGCGCCCTAAGTCCAGGCGTCTCTTTAATTAGACGCGCCTGCCCGTATGGGGCATAGCCCAGAAGGGGAACCGTTCGCGTACCTCCTTCTTTGGGTACAAGGGATCATGTGAGCGATCAAGTGATTGCTTACATAAGTAGTGCATCGTCATACGTATTACCTCGCCGGGCCGAGGTGTGTGACGACGGGCCGAGCTTTAGTAATCAGACCTATGTCAATGGGAAAGTTTCCGTTGCCATCGGACCGGCATCAAAGATGCCGGATACTTCATGTAAGCGTTATCACGCATCACAGAGGCCGTAGTTCCGGCCGTGATGCCGGGTGAACTCTATCGGATGAACTATACAGGACCTGATGAGACCCTATAAAGTCGAAACAGGGCGGGATGGAATGATCTCCATCCCCTGTCGTCCTAGTTCGACTACCACTCGTCGTCATCGTCGCACACCTCGCTTCGCTCGGTGTGCTCCTCCTCCCTAACCCTTCAGTCTGTGAGAGAATGACTGAAGAGCAGAGGCCTGCAGAGTCCTCCTTATATACTACTGAGGGAGGACAATGAATAAGCATAGAGAAGAGATCATATGACCGTCCAGAGGACGCTGACTGAGCGAGGAGGGACGCTGACTGAGCGAAGGTAGGACGATGAGTAAGAACGAGGCATGTGATGTCCATGGCTGAGTAACACTAAGCTCCAGACAGGTCTAGAATAGTCAGGAGCATCGTAGAACGTACCAGAAGCATAGGTAGGGATGGCAGGATGCCGAGTATGTACAGAACAAAAGAATGTACGTATACGGTAAGTAGGAAAGTCCATGCCGGCGTATCGTAGACGCACGGCCACTAGCACTGCCACTCCCGGTCCGGCACAGCCGTAGACACGGAAGTTCAACACTAAATTGTCTCCGAGCACTACCATAGAGGTTTTAGTGCCGTAAGAAATAGACATCTTTTACTGATGGCCCACTTACAGCTTGTTGATGCGCGGTCGCAGGGTGTATCCTGTGTCTATCAGGAGGGATTCGTCTTGGTTCTGTGGTCGGTGTTGATGATTGTGCTCATAAAGAGTGGTCGAGCGAGGACGGCGAGTACTTACGGGGACGGAAGGAGAGACGCAAGGCCTGATCAGGACGGTAGTAGGATCGCGCAGTTAGAGGCTCATGATGGCAGGTATGGCTACAAATTGCACGCTGCCTCGCGCAATCGCAGCCAAAAAGCGCGGCGAGGGCGCAGAGGTCTGCCATGGCCAGTAGTGGGCGCGAGACAGAGATGAGTCTACAGAGCAGATGAACGACTTCGAGACGAGCGATATAATGTACCAAAAAGGAAACACGTCTAATCTTATCTAGCTAGCCCTAATCCCACCGCGTTCACAGCCCAGGACGGCGCGCACGTCTCGCTCAACTTTCAAGTACACCGGCTGCCTCCCTCCGGAGGAGCGCGGCAAGGCGGTTGTTAGTCGTCGTGAAGTTCGCGCGCACGTACTCGGATGTTGTGCGCGCCCTCCTCGCGGCCCACGCGCCTGCATTGTGGCTTTGTGTTTGTCGTGGACCATCTCCCAGACGTGCAGGACACAGCGGACAAGCCGATGGCGTCGACTGAATCGGTGCCATGTTCATCCACCGGGTGCTCGTACTCGCCGAGGCGTCATACCGATGCGCGCGAGTGAAATCAAAGCTCGTCAACGTACAGCATACATCTATATACACCAGAGATCCGCATCCTCGCCTCTCCGCTCACTTCTGGCGCTTGTAGATCTTGTCGAGGAAGACCTTGAACACCTCGCGCCGGAGCACGACCTCGCCCGCCTTCGCCTGCGGCCGCTCGGGGATCGTCTCGATGAGCCCCAAGATGCGCTTGTACGCCGCCTCCTCGTACTCCGCGTACTTCGCGCGGATGCCGAGCTCCTCGTACAGCGCCTTGACGCGCGCCTCCGCCGCCGCGTCCTTGCGGCCGTAGTTGTCGTCCAGCACCTTGCGCTGCGCGGGGTTCGCGAGCGCGAGCGCGGTGTTCACGCACCACGAGCACTTGTTGTCGACGATGTCCGTGCCGACCTTGCCGAGCACCTCGGGCGGCTGCGCGAAGTCGAGGAAGTCGTCCTGCACCTGGAAGTACTCGCCGAGCGGGATGAGGATCGACTGCGCGAGCGCGTACGGGTCCGCCGCCGGGTCGGAGGCGTGCGGGATGCCGGTCATGTACATGGAGAGCGCAACGGGGAGGTAGAAGGAGTAGTATGCCGTCTTGTAGATCACGATCTTCTGGTGCCTGCGGGAGCGACGCGGGGTTAGCGGTGAGCGCGGACGCGCGAGAGCGGGGCGGGACGTACTTCGCGAGCGAGAACTTGCTCAAGTCGACATGGTCCTCCGGCGCGGTGATCAAGTCGATCAGCTGCCCCAGCTCTGTCTGGAACGTCGTCTGCGCGCGCTGTCAGCACCCATTCCCTCCCAAGACACAAAAGCAAGGACTCACGTCGTGGAAGAGCTCGAGGAGGTGGACGTAGTACGGCTCGGTGCGGAAGTGCTTCTTGAGGAGGAAGTAGATGGCGCCCTCGAGCATGAACGAGTCATTGATCGCGATGTAGCTGACGCCCTCGACGCGGTACCAACAGGGTTGGCCGCGGCGCGTGACGGACTGGTCCATCATGTCGTCCGAGACGAGGAAGAACGCTTGCAGCTGTACGCAGAGGTAAGCGAACGTACGTCGGCGCGCGTGGGCTACCGAGGCGCGCGAGGGTCACCGGGGAGGATACGATACGAGCCCCGCGCGCGACGGCGATCGCGAAAGAGGATACAACTCACGAGCTCAATGCACCACCCAAGCAGCGCGGCCTTGAAGTACTCGTCCTCGCTCAGCGCGCGCTGTTGCAGGATCTCGACTGAGTCCACGACGGACAGGCCGCGGTTGAGCTTCCCGCCCGGCACGTTGTACTCCAAGTTCTGTATCCATCCCGCGCGCGTTAGTACCACTCTCGCGCTGACAGAGGAGAGAGATAGAGGACGTACGCGGCGGTACCAGTCGACGGCGTCCTGGGGCATGCCCTCCTGGCGGAGGTAGGCGAGGAGCTCGTCGCGGAGGACGGCGAAGACACTCTCGAACTTTGCCCGCTTCTGCGCTTTTGCGTCGGCCATCGTGTTCGGGTGGTGGTGGTGGGGTGAGATGCGGAGAGAGGAGAGAGACGAAGAGAAGGGGCGCGAGGGAGGAGGATATATGGGAGGATGGGACGAGACGATCGATGGACGCGGGTCGAACGACATGCGCCGCGCGCGCGTCGATAATCCCGACTCCGAATTTGTCGGAAACGCTCGCCTCACCCTTCCGCCACCCCCTCGTCGTCTTGTCTTCCCCTCAGTCTCGCTCGCAACACACCACAAGATATATGGGAGTGTGGAAATCGTGTCATCAAAATACATGGTACGTGAGCGAGAGTTTTCAGGAGCACAGAGCGCGAGAACTCTGCTAATGGGGCGAACAGTACGATATATACACCGGGATGTAGTAGAACAACGGCACGTATGTCACACCGCTTGGCCAAAGCTAACTTCCAACTGCCCGACGATGTTGAAAGACGCGTAGAGCGTCCAGTACAAGTCAGTACTCTTGCGAGGCCCGACCGGATGAAGTCCCAGCCTACTACAGGCCACGCAGAAATCCATGCCGTCCATGCCACCTACGGGCCCGACACTTTACCGTACTGGTGCGAGGTTATGGCCAGCGGGGAGGCGAGATAGGGTGCGTCGTCGGTACTCGAAACTGAACAAGAAGGCGCAGGCCCGGAAGGCTAGGAGAGACGCGGAGACATATCGCCCGGCGGCGCGGTCCCCGCCACTTTCCCGAGGAGCGCACGCTCGTCGCACAAATGCAGCGAGAAGCGCAGAGCCGCAAACACCACGTCCGAGGCGGCGTCCGCCACTCGTGCGCGGCTCCGGTCACCCAGGGGCTGGTTCTGCACGCAACAAGCATGCAGAAGCCGCGGACTGCTTCGCGCGCAGGAACGCGGCCTTTCTGTTCCTGAGGCGTCATCGCCGATCCCAATGGGCGGAGAGTTGGGAAGCGTGAAGTGCGTGCTTGTGGGCGCACGCAGCGGTCCTCGCTGGTTACCGCTGTGGCAGCCGACCAACGCCGCGGCATGAGAATGCGAGTTTGCGCGCGTAGGGTTTGAGATGCGAGACGCGGCGTCGAGGCTGCTATGAGGAGAGCCGGGCGTCGTAGGGAGTATGAGTGGCCCGGGAACTACAGATCGCGCGCCCCTGGTGTTCAGCGTTCGTTGTTCTCGACTCCTCGGTGTCGTTTATAGGTGTGATGGGCGCGGAGACGGCTCGCGGATGCGCGTCCACGGCGTTCATCTGCGCGCGTCCTCAGGGACGGGACGCTTCGCCGCCGCGCGCGGAACCCGCGTGTCATGTCGTCGCAGGTGTGCGAACAGAGGGGCCGCTTTTGACGCGAGTATTGCGGGCGTGTCAAGTGTATCGCCCCATGTGCGAGCGAAGCGGATGTGCGAGAAACGAGTCATGTTCCGCCCCAGCAGACACGATGTCCGAGGCGAAAGCAGAATCCTTGAACATGTGAGAGAAGCCATGAACGCGACAGTGTCAGTAAGCCCTCGATGCGGCCTCAAAGGGGATAGTAGACTCACCGATCGCCATACACGCGCACCCTCGCAGAGACGCGTGCAGGGCTCCCACACCACCTTCATACGCCATCCAGCTCTACTCGCTCTCCGCGTCGACGGTGCTCGGGCAGACTTCGTGTTCGGGGGTCGGTATACCACCAGCCGCCTCGGGGTGCTACAGTGCGTCAAATACAATCAGCACAACTAGGACGCGGTCCGGGTCGACACGAGCTCACCGACGCTCTGCACCAGCTCGACCGCTAACACATGGGGTCGTTTCCGCGACCTCCCGTCTGCCGTTCACGAAGCAGTTCTAAGCGCAGCGGGGTACCCGCCTTGGATGTGCACGGCCGCAGCTGCTCGGCGCAGGCCTACGCGGGCGGTTTGAGCGCGTCGTCCGCGACTGCGCCGGGTGCGCACCCTCCAAGGCCGCAAATGCGGGTGTTCGCACATGCCCTTGAAGCCGTCTCCGACGCGCCGAGACAGGAGAGTGTGCGCATTCGAATATCGTCTGGGACGCTACGTCTCTCCGAAGAACGGAGGTCGTTCCTGCGCCGAAGACAGCGTGAGTCGTTCAAGCCAGCCAAGCTTGAGAGAGACCCACCCTACAGGCCAGCTTTGCGTGTATTTTCGGGAGACTGGGGGCGGCGGGGCACGGTGCCTCGGCGGGAGACTGAAGCACGAGCGCATCGAAGCCAGAATGCGGGCGAGACAGGCCAAAGGCGCCCGAGTTACGAGCCACGCCAAAGGAGTCCACGGCGTCGTGCAGCGGACTCGCCGGGACGACGACCTGCGGCATGGCGTCGGAGTCGGGGCGGTGGACACGGCGCGCCAGCCAGGAGGGTTTGGGCAGGAGTCTGCACGGGAGAGGTTAGAACAGAGCGAGGCCCGAGTCGAACGCGCCGTTTGCGGAGGACCTGTCTCAAGGGGCGGATGGACGATGCAAACGAACAGTACTAGGGCCGAGGCAGCGACCAAGGCCACGCCCGCACATACCGCTCACGGTGCTCTTCAAGTCGAGCAGAGCCGGCGCGTCCGTGGCCAGCCCTCGGCGAAGCGCGCTCTTGTCGTCGCCGATCCAGCGAACTGGTGCATCGTGGATGTCTTGCAACTGGGATGTTTATCGGTCGTCGGCATACACTGCCTGGTGTCTAGAACAGCCGCGCGCGAAGAGGAGTGGGACGAAATTCCGCACCCGAACGACGCCGCCCGCCTGACGGACGAGCGTCGATACACGGTCTACGTTCTGAACCAAAGGGGTGTTCAGCAGTGTCCGAGCTCGCCCAACCATACACTCACCGGCACCACACAAGTACCCCATCCGTAAGTTCCAACGTCCACCACAAGTCCACATCTCACGCCCTCACACCGACGAGTAGACAAGAGTGGGGAGTGATGCCATTGCAATGCAAGACGAGTACCGAGTGCGAGAGGACCAGAGCGAGTACACTAGTGGCGGCGAATAGTACAAATATGTACGGGATCTAAAATAGCAGCAGCAAGCACACAACACCGAAGACGGAACGATACTTTTCAGCAGCACGAGCGACTCAATGCCCGCTCAAAAGCCCATCCCGCCCATGCCCCCCATTCCGCCCATCCCGCCGGGCGCGCCGCCCGCGGGCTTCGGCTCGTCCGCCTCGACGACGCACGCCTCGCTCGTCGTCAGCAGCGACGCGACGCCCGCGGCGTCGACGAGCGCGGTCCGCACGACCTTGAGCGGGTCGACGATCCCCGCCTCGATCATGTCCACGTACCGGCCCTTGCTCGCGTCGTACCCCCACGCGAACTTGTCCTGCGCGCCATACGAGCCCAGTAGGGTGCCGACGATCACCGACGCCTCCTCGCCCGCGTTCTTCAGGATCGTGCGCGACGGCTGCGTGAGCGCGCGCTTGATGATCGACACGCCCAGGTCCTGGTCGAAGTTCGCGGTGGGAATCGGCTTCGCGTCGGGCGACGCGGGCGTCGTCGGCTGGCCCGCCTGCGACGCAGACGTGAGCGCGAGCGAGGCCTTCAGGAGCGCGACGCCGCCGCCGGGCAGGATGCCCTCCTCGACCGCCGCGCGCGTCGCGTTGAGCGCGTCGTCGTACCGGTCCTTCTTCTCGCCGACCTCGACCTCGCTCGCGCCGCCGACCTTGATGACGGCGACGCCGCCCGAGAGCTTCGCGAGGCGCTCCTGGAGCTTCGTGCGGTCGTACTCGCTCGTCGTGCGGTCCTCGATGAGCGCGCGGATCTGCTCGCAGCGTGCCTGAATCGCGTCCTTTGCGCCCGCGCCGTTGAGCACGATCGTGTCCTCCTTCGTGAGCGTGATCGCGCCGGTCGAGCCGAGCATGTCCGCCGTCGCGTGCTCGAGCTTGATGTCGAGCTCGTCCGTGAAGACGGT